>JAQGCN010000120.1:0-43229 GCA_034699725.1 Friesea truncata | reverse complement strand
TTTACATAAAAAATGAAGCATTTTTTAACAGAAAACTGAAGCAAGTTACAAGATTGAAGTAATCCACAATTGCTAAAACACTTTACATTCGACATTCTACTGCCCTTGATAAATAAATAGATAAAAGGTAATCTATCGAAACGATGGTAAATTAAAAATGCCTAAGCCAATTGATTTGATTCCAGCGTAAAAGTATTTCAAAAACTGAAGCATTTTGAAAAAAATTTCGATTTAAGAATTAAATTTTATTTTCAAAAGGTTTCACATCATGATCGATCAGTTAAACATTCAAATATCGACAGTTATTTATAATTAATCATAATCACAGTCACATCAAACACAATCAACTATTAACAATATGTCACGTTTTCCTTTGTTAACTTTTAAGAAAATCTTATTTTCTAACAACAAATTATTAATTTAATTTAATGGGATTGTTGTTTTGAAATTGAAATGCTGCAGTCTTTTCTAAAAAAGACTTTGTTTTTCAAAATGTAAAATTAATTCTGAGTACTAAGTTAGTAGAATAGTTGATAAATAATGTGATATTGTTAAGTTAGTATTTTGAAAAATGATTAATGGCGAAGAAAGTACATGTTTCTGTAATGATCATTAATGTATGATTAACCATGGAATATTTGGCAATTAGTTTGCACAATATCAAGGCTTCTCATTTTTAAAAAGGCTGGAATTTGACTTCTTAATTTGTATTGTTATTTTATGGACGTCTTCCAATTAGCATTAAAGTGATTCGGTCGAGATATTAATTTCCAAAAACGTATTATCAATCAGCTACATTTACAGCAAGTCCAATTCATGCTTGCTAATTAAGAAAAGTGTAAGAAAAATGATTTAAAATTTTTTAGTTTAGTAAATTATTACCTTTCATGTTGGCGATGTTGATATCGCTGAAACCATCCAATAGCACCCATGTACTGCCCACGAGATGTTTGTTGTTCATCTTAAATTATGAAAAATTAATAATTTATTCAGATTTGGTGAAAGTCAACTTCCACTAAGGGATGAATAAGACGAAAATAGGGTTGGGGTTTACTTTACCTTGGTTCGTCGTATGCCAATGGTCCCTTCTGCCATCGACCACGTCTTGTTTCTTACGGGATGAGTAGTAACAAAGCTATTATCAAGAAGAAATTCAGTTAGATAACGAAGAGAGAGGATAAACTTTAACTTTAAGTTAATCTAAATTCCAGAATTAAGAAAATATGATTAAACGGAGTCACTAAATTACCAAAAGGAAGAAGATGAGCCAAAATAGACCAAAGGCAGCTATAACTACAAATTCAAGTGGTTTCATAGTCATATGCTACCTGTGGGGAAGAAGAAGGTCCTATGCTGTTCTAAAAGCTGGGTGAAAGTAAAAAGTTTGTAAAATGAAAAAATTTAATTTAACTTCCTTACTTCGTTGAAATGATGAGAATTTTCTAGAGAAAATTAACAAGGTAATTAATTAAGAGGAAGAAAATTGAGTATTTTAGGTCTACATGGGGAAGGAGTGAGTGAACGAATGATGTGTGGTCGGTTGAATCTTGACTAACTTTCACTCTATTGTTTCCGGAAATGATGAACTCGGAGTTGCCCGTCCCTTGACATGGAAAGAAAAAAGAATGTCGGGAGGATAGAAATCTCATCTCACTTTTTCTTTCTTTCTTCTTGTTGTTCTATGCAACAAATTTTATTTTATTTTCCTAAGCCAAGTGGTCTGGTCACAAAGTTTGAGGACGTTGTTAAATTGTCTGTGTATGTTATCTGAATAGCATGCTTGCATGGTTGGTTACAAGGCTAACTTTTTACATCTGCGAGATATAAACAGGAATATCGATTGAATCCTCTTTATTCTAAAAGACAAGACTAGACTTTCTCCACTAGCGACGAGAAGTGTTAAGACATGGTGAAAAATTTGAAGATGAGAAGGAAAGTATTAAGAACAAAAGAGAAAATTTCATGATTGCAAAAACAGAGATTTCATTTGCAGAAAAAAGAAGCAGAACTCATAATTCATTTCTCATCTCGCATACACCCTTCCTTCCTTTTAATAAAACAAGAACTTTCACTATACTACGCCTTCTTTTTCCAAATACTCCTAATAAAAACAGACAAATCATAAAGAAAGATTGAAGATGCGATAGGGAACACGACAGCACGAGCACGATACTATTATTTTGCCTTTCACTTTTCTCATGTCAGAAGATAAGTGATAAGCAACATAAATTATTCCAATGCGATGCTTTCTTGTTCTTACTAAAGCTTTAGTAAGTTATGACAAGCAATACGATCTTGATCTTAGAGTCAGAAATCCTTACTTGCTCACTTATAACTTGGAATTGGAAATATTCCAAATAGTGAAGGCAAGCGTTCTTAATGTTATTGATTCTTCTAATGACGATGCAGGATGGTTTTGTTTGTTTGAGTGAAAAGGAAAACAACTTTCACCACAAAAGTGAAAATGCAGGGCATAACCTTAATTTTGCGTCTTATAAGCAGGTCGTTATGAAACCGAACCATAATTACGTCTTTCTTTCTTGGAAAAGTCGATACACTAATAATAAATTATGGGAAAAAAACTAGTAATTTAATTTGCAAATTTTCCATTTAATTTTCAATTACAGCAATTTCTTAAAAAACAAAACGAGAAAATTGGTAAAAATGAAGGTAAGGAAATTAAATGAATTAATTTTCAATTACTTACCACTTACCCAGTTTCTTTGAGTCTAGAATTTAATTTGACTTTTTGAAAATCAGCGAAAACAAAAAACTGGAACTCCAAGGATAGACATTTACAATGGAAATTAATTTATTTTTTTTAATTCCAACATTTTTAAACAATAACTATTCTAAATTGAATTTTTATACTACACAAGATAAAACTACGAAAGAGAATAATTTTTAAGAATTGATTTATAAATCGATGTCTTTGTATTTTTGAATGGGCACTCATTATCGCTAAAAGTTTTTTCATTGTTATTATAAACTAGGCACTAAAGAAGATTGAAATGAATAATATTATTATTGATGATAAAGATTTTTTTGAACATGCTGAGAGAGCATCATAAATATTAAGTGAATCCCATTTTCATTATAATTTTAATGATTTTTTGATAGATACACTTGAGAGCAACAACAACGCCTTAATTAACAAATACGTGTCATCAACATTTCATCAACGGATGAGATCAATATTTCTGGCGTGTGTGTATATGTCAATATTATTTTGTATCCAACAACTTTGGATTTTTTAAATCCTTTTTTCGAAAAAGGAAGACATTAAGAAGAAGAGAAAATTGAAATTGATTCAATTTGACGCCTACGAAGAACTTAAGTCCTTTCGCCAATCTACGAAAAAACTCACCAACTACCCACACGATTTCAGTTGCACGTCAACCGTGTAACTTAATTAATCGATACTTACGACGACGTGTGCCTGTGCCAGGCCAAGCTAGGCATTCCCTTCGAAATATTGTATTAAGGTCGGACAATGATGGTGATGTGTGTGAGTGAGTATGAGAAAATCGGCAATTTTAGAAATTAACAAAGATCCTTTGGGAATTTTGATTCCAGAGCCTCAAACCAATTTCTTCAATTGACGGTTGACATGCAAGTGCCAGTCAATTTAGAAGAACTTTTCTAATACACTCTCATAAAATCCTAATTAAATATCCTAACTTAACCAGGTACATTTTGTCTATTATGGATTTGTTATAATGTGAGCTTTCTCTCAATTTTTCCGTGTGTCTAATTTCTCAGAGTCAAAACTTAAACGACCTGAGAAAATGATCACAGGATAATTAATAAAAATTATTACTTAATTTTATAGTTAAAGTCTTCCATCAACTATAATAAATAATTTAAAAGGAAATTGGTCGAAATATGAAATGTTGAATTATTGTAAAGGTGGTCAAGACAGGGTGTACCCTACCCTATGTTTCTCTAAAGTTAAATTGAATAGAAGAAAGTTTTGAAATGAGGAAGAATAATAGTAAATCTAATCAATTCTTAACCTAAAAAAATTCCTTTCGTCTTAAAAATTCTTTAAGACGAAATCCAACAATTAATTTCTATTGCTAATCAATTGGTGATGAGTGTTCAATCTTAAAAATTTCACAAGTGAGTCTGGGTGAAAGTTTTTCCATTACAAGAAAAGCTAAAATTAAGTTAAAGGAGGTAACGCAAGCATTTGTATCATATTTTTTCTTCTCATATTTAACATGTCTTCTTCAGTTTTTGGAAAGTCACGAAAATCCCTATCAGGTATAATTTGCACAATATTATCTGGATCGTTATTCTTTCCTTCCTCGTCTATGTTGTTTTCTCCTGATTCGTTAATGCTAGATCCGTCTTGAAGTTTTGTGCTTGGTCCAAATGTAGTATGTTTCCCAATTTTTTCACCATTTCCGTCTGATAGCAGGGCTTCAGCCTCATTCTCTTCCTCTGAAAATCATAATACCAGTAATATAATACTTTCTCCTTTCCCTTCAATCACTCACTGAATGATGGATGGATAAAGGAGGGTATCCGTTGACAGAAATCTTAAGCTACGGCTTTTCACATTCTTTATTTACCTAAGACTTACCGATTTCAATTGTATTGAGAAATCCATCCACCACTATCAGATTCTTGTTAGAAATTTCACCATTTCGAGCATTTGGTTGTTCATCTTTTTCAACATCAGTTCCTTTTCCAGCTTCCTTTGCAGCCAATTCTCGCTTTTGGAGCCACCAGCTTACAATTATTACAATTATCTAAGCAAAGAGGATGTTTTAATAATAAAATCATTCTTTAACAAATTAACTAATTGTAAGGAAATAATCAGGAAACGTCGCTTAGTAATGGCGCATAATAATTAGTAATATGCAATGCACCAAAGTTTCATTCTTTCAGAAATCGATGCTAAGAAGCGGAATTGTCGATAATCAAAACTTTCATTATCAAAAAATGTTTTAGACGTGGAGTTTATTAATTTCTGAGCGGAATTTTGGCGTGAAAATATATTTCATTATTTGGAGAAAGTTAAATGTGATTGAAATCATTCTTTTTTTCATTAAAATCTCCAACATGGCAAAGACAGACAGGACAGGTTACATTTTAAAGGACATTAATAATGACAGACTTACCACAACTAAAACAAGCATTGCAATAATAAAGATGGGATCCAGAAAAAAATAATCGTCAAGTTTCATATCGGCAGTTTTGTGATATTCTGATGCAGAATTTTGTAATTGCTTTTGATTATGCTGTTGATTCGACGAAGAAGCCGAAGAAGAACTTTGGCCACACATACGTTAAAATTGCAGAAGCAGGAACAAAAAGTATCACTGATAGTAGCGATTTGTTATGCCGAATAATACAAAAGGCATGGCTACTGCAGATGATTGAGTGACAATTAAAGCTGAAGACGATATTGCAGACATTTTAAAAGCGTTAGACAAAGAACATTTAGTTAATTAAGAGACAGCACAAACACAACAAGAAATAAGGCATAGAAGTAGCAAATTAAGAAAGACCGAATTTATGAAGGTGTACTGCAGCCCCGCTTTTCTTTCTTATTCTAAATTTTGTAGAGAAAGGAGAAGAGGAGTTTTTGCTTTCTCTTTATTGATCCTTATGTTAAAGGAAAAGCGTGTGGTGCCATGTAAAAGTAAAGGCACCTTTTTCGTCATTCCATTGCAGAAAGTGGCTAGGTGGTAGTCGTAGTGTCATGTCAAGTTGAAAGAAATAAGAAAACCTATGACTGGACAGTGAGAAAGTTAGGATTCCAAACCGAAGCACTCCGACATCTTCCTTATCATCCATGTTATCTCATATTAAATCATTAAATTATAAATCATTATAAAGCAAACCCAAGAGTATTTTTCTTTAAATTGAAGAGCTTGGGCTATTATGGCCATTAAAAGCTAAAATTAGGATTTTTTGATGATCTTATTATTCTTAAATTACTTATGTTATAAGCTATTAACTAATTTAGATGAATAATAATGAAGATACGAATACGAAATCTGATTTTTTGAAAAAATAATTCAATTCTCTGCTTCTTATTTAACTTTGTGCTTCATTTTTTTTTTGCTAAATCAGCATTAAAATTTTAAAAGAGAAAATTAGCATTCTTTTTTCAGTTTTTTTACGTTACATAACCATTGCATTTATTTATTCCGTTGCGTTTTCGGTAGATGTGCGTCGACAAATCGAAAAAATTACAATTCTATTGACGGATAAGAAAAGATCATAAAAGTTAAAGTGAAAGTCAACTTTCTCTTTAGGCTTTTTTTATTTTCAAGAATAAAAAAATTTAATTTTGCCCAGAGCTAAACAAAAAAGTAAAGTTTAAAAAAGGGTTTTTCTTTGACTTGTGCATGCGCATGCGTACTGTGAGTCATGCCATTTTTTGTAAAATTAAAATTGCAATTCATTCAGTCTACAATTCATTGTTCTTTCTTGTTCGCTTTCGCTGGATTTCTTAAACAGGTAAGCCCAATTTATAATTGCAATTGCAAATTAAGTCAACATGTAATAAAATAACTGAATCGATAAAATCAGATTTAGTCAGCACAGACAGGAAGGAAGAGAAGAATGGAGTTTGGTGGTGGTGCTTCGCCCTTAGAACTTTTGATGAAGATCAAGGATGGACTACAACTTAGGAATCAGTTGCAACCGCAGGAGAAGAATAAGGAAGATGGTATAGCTCAAGAAATTGACCCCGAACTAGTTGCTTCGATTATGACAATAATTGGACATTCTGTGGATCTGTTGGATGCTGATGAATGTGTTTACAAAAAGATTCTAAACAACCTCAAGTTTCACTTTTCGAATGGAATAGAAGTTGGATCTTCGCTTGTAAATATTGATGCTAATTCAATTAAAGCTGCTGAAAACCTCACTCAAGTCAAGAAGATTGTTAAGAAGGACTATCCCAGTGATTTAGACGACATGCTTCAGTTTAAACCAGGAGAAATATTTGGGGATAAAGTCACACAGATTCTTGCCTATCTCTGTGTTAAAGATTTGGATTCTGTCATCCGAGAATTAATCAACTTACAATCCATGAGAGAACATCCCGTATTCGTTCTTCTCCATCCGCAATTGGATGAATGCTTCTGTTTCGTTGGTAAAACATTCGAAGCATTTGCTAACTTAAGCTTGCCAAACGAAATGAAAATGAACATTTTCCGTGGGAAGAAATTGGATAAGGAAGAAATTCCTAAAGTTGAAATGCTTTCTGCCAAGGACAAAGCAGTTTTAAAATTTCTGCAATTTCACATTTACAGAAATTTTCGTTTTAAAGTCACCCAACGGCTTGAAATGCTCAAAGAAGTAAGCTTAAAAAACTTTAACTTTTAACTTAAAATGAATGCAATTTTTAAATCCGAATTTCAGCTTGTGGCTCAAGATACAACAGAAGCGGAGTGGTGGGTTACATTGACTGAAGCAGCAAGACGAAAGTAAAGTAACAGTTAAGTAAGATTTGTAATTTCATGACCAATATTTCTTTTATTCTCAGGAGACGTGATATCCCTAAACATGCTCAAGGAAGACGTCCAGAAATTGAAGAGTACGAATATTTGGACAAAGCAATGCAGATGGACCCTCAAAATCCTTTCATTCGACTTTCGCTCTTGGACTCAATTGTTGATTGCCTTAGGGATGCAAGAGGGTCTTTCACTTGCGCTGGGACGGTTTTCAGAAGCAATTCAAATGAAACAATCGTCTTTATGAAAAAGACTTGCAGGTTGTTATCACGTAAACATTTATTAGTAAGATACATTCAGAGAGTTGTTATTTGTTTTTTTTTGTTTTTTTTCTAAATAAGAAAAGGTTGCTATTAACAACTCTCTGGATACATTATTTATTTAACTTGAATTCTTTTAAGGGACGTACTGAAACAATTTCCTCGCTCTGTCAAGTTCCACAGTCAGATTTCGGATTACTTTGCAAGATTCGTGACGCTTTGCTTTTTTGACGTCCCTTTTGCTGAGGAATGTTTGGAGACCGCTTACAAGCTTAACCCTGGCTATCCACCAACTTCTCATCGACTTGGAATTTTTAATCGAATGAGTGTAAGCACAAAAGTTGTCTAGTTTTATAATGCTGCCTAACTTCATAATTTCATTGCTTACAAAATTCATACAGAAAGGCAATTTAACAAAATCCTTCGAGTGGTTTGTCAAGGCTGAGCAGTTAGACAAGTATCACTTCAATGCATTCATGGAGTGTGTCAAGAATTGGATTCGAGAACCAATGAAGTACAATATTCCGGAGTTGATCCATGCGAAACTTAAGACGGAAGGAGCTTGTTCTTGGTCAGATTTGGAAATCTTTGATCTTCTCTTTTACAAAGGTGTTGGACATTTTGCTCGAAAAGAATTCGATGATGCTCTGGATGCTTGGAATATTGTTTCCATTCACAATCCAAAAATGTTCAGGCTTTGTGTAAGAGTAATAATTAGCGTTAAACACAACAAACATATCAATCAATGCTCATTCATTTTTGAATAGGACTTTGATCAAGCTGGTGGATTTTACAACTGGGATGAAAATACCATCAGCACGGACAAGTTGCGTCTTTGGATGCATGAAGAAAATTCAAAGAAAGTATTGAGTCCAGATCGTAAGGAATTGGTGACTTATCTTTACAATTTGATGGTTGGTATTGTTGAGCCTAAGAAAATTAATGTAATTCCAAATCCATTGGTTTGTAAAATTGTTATCCTTCTTGAGGCCTGAATTTCTTACATCAAGTGCCTATGCAGAGTTAACTATACTACAGAATTTATAGAAAATTACAATTTTAGCATTAAATTGTTCTCGAAATGTTAACTTCTTTTAGAAACTTTTTTCCTTTCTTTTGAGAAAAAGTGCAGGCGGTGAAATTTTTATTTAAAATTTTATGTTTTTGTCAATCAAGATTTCAAGAAAATTGAATTGAATTGAATTAACTTTTTTGAGTAATCTAATCGTAATTTATTATTTACTTTTTTGAAAAAGCAAACGGAATTGTCTTAAGCCACCCTCGTAAGGATCACAAAAGTTATCCATTGGCATTTGTAGGAATAACCACCATGTCATTATACGATGATGATATTGACACTGACAAAAAGTCGTCGGAATCTGTCTCAGGATGGGCTTCTGGAATTAAACTCTTTCAGAGTCAAAAACAATTAAAAAAGGCTATTATAACTCAGGTAAACAAACATTATTTATTAACATTTCCTAAATTCAATGACCCCATGTCATGTCCATTTACATTTTTATTCACCATACTTTTTAAATGTATTTTACTTAAATGTATTATCGTAAAAATATTTACGATAATTAATAGAATAAGAAAATGAATCAAAAATTAATTTTAAACACTAAAAATAATTAAGAGAGGGGCTTAGGCCTTAGGGCAAGGATTTGCATTAAGATTATTTCTTAGCAAATGTGATCTTCATTGAGTTATTCGGAGTGATCTTGAATCCATTTAATGTATCCTTTGATACAGAAGCTTGATGTTCGTGTTCAAATTCAACAAACGCAATATCATGCCTTCCTGGAACGAGACGAACTTCCCTGAATCCAGGAAACCTAAAAAAAATATTTTTGAAATCAATTTGTACAAAAGCTAAAATATACATTAGACTTACTGGTTGAAAAGCAGCTGAAGCATTACTTCGTTAGTTTCCTCCGGAAGGTTGGTGAGAAATAGAATTTGATTAGGTGGTTGTTCTCCTACTGGACCTGACACTAAAAAAAATTAAACATTGAGCAAAAGTTACAGCAGCATCAATAATTTTTCATAGGCATGTTTTGCTTACTTTGCTGAGCTCCAGAATAAGGCCCGTTAGACGATTTCTGAAACACAAACAAATTGAAATCTTAAAATAAGAATTTTTTAATGCTAAAGTTTACCTTAGTATCCTTCGGTTTCTTCTTTTTCTTGGAATCATCCTTAACTTTCTTCGGTCTCTCTGCAAACGTTCCTTTTATTTTAGCAATTGCGTCTGAATCTGTCTTGGCGTAGTTGATCCGCTGAAATTAAAGACAAAATCAATTCTCTTTTTCCAAAAATCTATAAGTTAAGCATATAAGCTTACCATTGGTTTGTCGTAGAATGGAAATCCTTGCATTGAACGCAACGCATTCGTAGCACTGTTAATATCTTTGAATATTACCCATGCTTGTCCACGGAGCTTTAAGGTTTTTAACGCGACAATGTCCATAATTGGCCCGAACTGGGAAAATATCGCATACAGAGATTTCTTTAGCTCTAAAAATAGCAACATTAATATTATTAGTTACAAACTACACACTTAATATTTGTCTGTCAATATCGTAGGTCATTTAGTGATTTTAACTCAAATTAGCTTTGCTCTCTGATTAATTTAATAATAAATTATAATTATTTGTATTATTTACTTACCTTCCTTTTTAATTTTTTCATTTAAATTATTTATATAAATGGTATGGTTTGGTCGTATATCAGAAGTAGCCGGTGGTTGCTGCTGCATTTTGAATTATTTAACTTTTGTTTGGGTAGAATTGAATGCTGAATACTGCCTAGACTTGTTATAAACTTGCAATTAATTGAATTAATCTTTAATCACAAACTCTTCTTAATTTAATTTTGAAAAAAACAAAAAAACGCCGAAAAATGCTTTATATAAGACCAGAATTTGAATTTTGGCGGTGTTTGACAGTGGCGATAAAAAATTTGATTTTCACTTTCACTTTCATGGGAGAAAGTCTTAAAGCGTCACTACCTTCTTAATCATATGAAATTTTTTGAACATGAAAAGTTATTTTCAATTTATTGGTATTCGCAAGCATCAATCAGTATTATTTAAATTACTTAAGACTTTATCAAAATGCAATGAAAAACTTCATCATTTTTTGTAAACGATAATATTTTTAGATTGAATACTTTTTTATGGAAATGTTTCTCTTCTTCTGATTTTTTTTTGATAAAAATAGGTTTGGAAGACTTAATTTTAGGTTGGTAAATTACGATTGCGAATCTGGGATTGAGGTTCGATTAAATGCCCAATTGACCAATAAACTTGCTAATTATAAGCATAGATTTTTATCTTTTAAGATTTCCATCCACAACTTCCTAATCAATCAGCAGCATCCAAAAAGTGATAAATGAAGTTAAAGTAAAACTTCTTTAAATTTCTTTATAAGTGATTTTTAATGATTTGATTTCAGCCTAAAAGAGACATAATCAGGAAGCAGCCAACAGCAACATTAGCACCTGTCATTAATCTAAACACTAAATCCAAAAGTGACAATCCTGAAGGTTTTATATCGACAACTGGAGGCTTCGTCGGAACTTCAAGTTTCAACCTTCCTTATTCTGTTATTCTTCCTAAAGAAAATAATTCTAAAAAGAAACAACAAAAATCATTCTCCACATATTTATCAGTTGACCCAGAATGGCAATTTGAAAATGAGGTACAACTTTTCACTTAAAATGAATAGCTTCTATTGACAAGTTTTGTAATATTTTTCATAGTATGACCCTATGTGGCCAAATGACTATGAAAAAGCCCTTCGAGAATTAAGAGATAGACGGGACAAGGAAGCTGAACAAGAAGAATCAAAACGCAAAAATAATGAGGAAAAGTTAGTCAGATTTTTATGTACTTTTACTTTAAAAAAGCTTACTTTAACCAATTTTAGAGACGAGGAAGAAGTCCAATATGGAAGTTCGTCAAGTTCATCATCTCGGGCAGTTCGAGTTGAAATTGCTCCACCTCCTTCGCTTTCTACTCCATCACCTGCTGATTCACGAGAACCAATGGGAGGATTAGGAAAATTCAGTTCATCTGCTGCCATTGCTACTCCAAGTGGATCCAGTGGTACTACTGCTGCTGAAAGGATCATGGCAAAATATGGGTACAAACAAGGTCAAGGACTTGGAAAGAAGGAGCAGGGTATGGCCACCGCTCTTATGGTAAATTCGTTTAATTTTTCAATGTATACTGTACATATTTATGTGTGTGGATCGTCTATCGATATTTTAGGTAGAAAAAACAAGTTTTCGTATTGGAAGAATTATTCATGAAAAAGATGTTCCAAAAGAAGAGCAGGAGATTGTACCTAATCCAATGGGCTTGGCTTCGTCAATGGCTGCTTGTGAGTCAACTTGTGTACATGAAAACAGGACAGCTCATCATAATAAATAATTTTTAATGTTTAGATAACGATGTGGATGACGAGGAAACTGATACTAATATTGACAATGAAGGACCAACCTTAACAGACCTTCTTAAGAATCCTTCTCGTGTCATTTTGCTGAAGGTTAGATTTTATAAGCAATTAATTTTCAAACGTTGATTGTTGTAATTTATCTGTAGAACATGGTGGGTCCAGGAGAAGTTGATGATGATTTAGAACCAGAAGTCAAAGAGGAATGTCAAGGAAAATATGGCGAAGTTACAAATGTGACTGTATTCCAAATGCCAGATATGGAAGGGGAAGATCCTATTCGAATTTTTGTAGAGTTTAAACGTGTAGAATCTGCTGCTAAAGGTGTGTTCAATTTACTAATTTGATGTTATATTTTTATAATACATTTTTGTTACTTTAGCACTTTTGGATCTTAATGGTCGATTTTTTGGTGGTAGACAAGTGAAAGCATCATTCTACGATTATGAAAAATACACAAACTTGGAACTTACACTTTAAAGATAATATAATTTATTTATTCCAGAAAAGGGATTTTTACACAAGTTTCTAACATTAAACTTAAATAAGATTAAATTGGAATATTTAATTAACAGTATTGAGCATGGGCTGATTTAAACTTTTGGAAGCCCACTTGCAATGCTCTCTTCAATGCCACACTCGTTGGTTCCACGTTTGATTTTGAAGAAACCACCATCACCTGTGTAGTAATTAAGTAAATTATGAAATCCAACATTACTGAACATATTTTCAAATTAACAAACCCCAATCATAGTTCCATGAGTTAGCAATAAGCCAATATGGCACTCCATCTTCTTCACCCCAGCCGACCATTTTAACAGCATGTCCACCGAGCTCCTCGCCAGTTACGTGATGATAGACTCCTAAAACCAGCAAATAGAGATTATAAGATTAATTTATTTTTAGAATTTATAGATTTAATCAGTAACCTGATTTGTAAAGGAGAAAGTCAGTGTAGACACTAAATGCAGCTTCCACTGGACCATTTTTCATAATATCAATTTGTATTTGCATTGGATTGTTTTGGACAGAGTAAGCTTTCTTTCCAAAATGAAGATCTTTCTTGTAAGGGACGCTGTAAGAAGATTCGCATGTACTTTCACATTTTGGTGTTTCACCCTCTCCTGTGCAATTTTGACGCTTTCCAGGTACATGATGTTCGCAAGGGGCGATTTCATAGGGCTGAAAACACAATGATTATAAACTAGTTAGTTTATAATTGTTTTGTTAGTTTTATACTAACAAAAAAAGCTTAATAGGTATATGGTAAATTATATACCTGACAACCTTCGTTTGAATCGTAAGGTCCACCGGATACAATTCCAGAATCTACCCAGTATTGCCAAGCAGCTGCAAATAATAATTAAAATATTCAGGTCAAACCCTTTCACTTATCATCATTAACCGTTAAATAATGCTGACCTCCTGGAAATCCACCATTGCATCCATCCCCGCACGAATCACAGCACGAAACTAAATTTTCTGCAGAGAATCGAAATTTTTTCTTTCCTTTGGATGCAATACAGTAACGATCAGTCATTGCTTCAGTAGCTGCAAAAGCCTGAAAAATTAATCATAGCAAATAAAATTGTTATTGTCAACAATACACAATGCAATCAATTCATCTATTATTTATTAGTCATGATGGCCCTTTAGCTGCAAAGGCAGTTAAATTGTTTATTCGTGATGAGATAAAAACAGCTAAACATAGATTTGATGAGCATGTGTCACGTTATCCAGGAGTCAAAAGGTCATAAGTAGCTATGAAAGAACCATTTCATAAAAAAGTAATAATTGCTGGTTTAGGGTCATTATTTATCATGAATAAGATTGAAACTGCGACATCCTTAAAATTAGTAATTCATAATTCAAAGATATGCTTAATTTTCTATAAGAGTGACAATGACGCACTGGAATGAAACATCAAAGACAGATGCTTTGAAATCAATTTTATCATTGATTCGCCGTGATCAGATCATTGATCATCAATATCATTCAACCCTTGAATTTTCACCCCCACATAAAAATTCTATAAAATGCATTAGGGTTGATTACTTGTCCGTGTAGGGTTGAGAGATTTTGGGGTGGTTAATAAAATAAATTGTGTAGTTTCCAATTAATGAAATTTTTGACATACCCAACAAGAACCGCAGCTGCCTTGATCTCGAATCTCCTTTAATGATGGACAATTAGTCCACTTCTTTCTGGAATCAAATTCTTTTGGGATGTACAATCCTTCAATCCTGTGTTTTCTCTCCGGAAGTTTATGATTCTTGGCATCTGGTAGAACCCCCATTAATCTTTTGATGTAGCTCCAATCAATTGATGGATCGAAATTTCTTCCAGCCTAAGAAATTCAATAGCATAATTTTATAATCGAGACAAATTAAAAAATTTTGGTAAAAACTTACAGTCCAATTTTTCTGAATATTGTTAATATGCTCAATCATGGTGTCCGAAAGGGGGTGAATAGTATCGACATCGACTGAGTCTTGTGGTATTTCTTCGCTGCTGTCACCACAGCCATATACGCTATCGTTACAGTCCTCGTAGTCGTCGATCATTCCACCACTACAAGAATTGAATTTAATTAGTGACAGTAAAACTATTCCTGCCACTAATTTAAAGGAGAGCATTTTTATTGTAGAAGAGAGCAGAAAGGATGGTAAGTAAAGGGAACGAATGTCAGAAGATGACTAAATCCTTGGAACTAATTTGATCAACAAGTTTCATCCAGAACAGTCGTCAGTCATAGTCCCAACTCCAAAATATATGAGATCATCATCCTCTGCTGATGTTTGAAATCCCATGGTTGTCCATGGGAAAAGAAGGTTCAAAAACAACAAAAGAAGAAGGGGGTGAAATTTTTTTGGAACAAAGGAATTAAAGCTTCTGTTTTTGTAATCCGAGTTGAACACATACAGAATATGTCATGCACCTTATCTACAAAAATGGCTGCAGGGATTTTTATAAATATACGTTCCTACTTAATACTTTAAACAAGCCTTATTTTTTAAAATTTTATTCATGAATCCCAAGAACTTTTTCAAAATTCATTTTATTTCTTATTCAGAGATTGAAAATTTCCGTCATGTGTCTTCTGTCATATCCATGAGCCATCCCGTGACCCTCCGCAGTTATTCATAATTTCAACGAAGTATATCCAGATTTTTATGGTCAACTTTATCACAAGGGAATCGAAAAACCCCAGTGAACTCATTATGTTTTATTCCCAATTTCCAAGCAGGAGCTCGTGGGCCATTTTTGACATATTCGAGGGAATATTTTGGTCCAACAGAAGTTGAAGTATCTTCAGGTGGATTAAGGCGTGCTCTCATAGTAAATGCTGGACGAGGTTCCGGGCTTTTAATATAATAAGCAGGTCCCGGGCCCAGTGCTTCTTCTTTGGCTTTTTTAAAACCGCCTTTGCTGCAATTAACAATACAATAAAATAAATATTGATGAAACAGATAAAATTAGGACTTACATTGTAACTTCTTGAGCTGCGATCCTTTCCACGACTTTTGGACCTATCATGGGTCCATGGATATAAAGGGCATCAGTGAATGGCTTTCGAAAATAAGGACGATAAGGCACAAGTACAGCTCTTCCCATACGATAGAGATAAACGTCAGGATTTGGAAGCGTGTGGGACCCTGGTCCAGCTTTACTGGACTCATATTCTGGGGAAAGCAGAAAAAGAAATTAAGATGAAATTCAAATTATTAATTTAATTCCAGTTACTCGAATCGTATTTTCTTCCAAATGTTTTCGCAAAACTGGGAGCTTTGCCATGATACGAATATTTTTCTGGAATCATATAGTATCCAGCTCCCGGACCAACAAGACCTGACATCAGAAATGAGGAGCGAAGATAGGGTCTCATTGTATACTCTGGCATAATAAGGTGAGTGATATCATGTTTGCGTTTTCCAGTAAGTGATGGAAGAAGATATCCAGCTGGCCCTGGACCTTTTTGATAGTAAGTACTTAATGGCTTCCAGTCCACTTCTTCACGAAGGCGCTTCTTCTGGATCGGTTGTCCTCTCTTCCAAACTTCAGTTGGTTGTTTGAGTTTGCCATGCGTTGAACCTTTGCTATCAATAGAAGCTTCCATTTCTTTACTTTACTATTATTTGATTTTTGCAAAAATCGATCCTATTTATGAACATATACTAAAAATCCTAACCAATGAAGCAAAATTTTCATCGGTTTTTTGCGATTCCAATTCGTGAATATTGATATCAAATTATTTACAAACATTAAACTTGCTAACTGAGCAACTAGGATTAAAAACGATAAATCTATATTTGATTTAATTATCTATTGTAAAGTTCGGCATCTGAGAGCTTGTACTTACATTTCATAATTTATAGTCAACATTTCAGTAGTTTAGCATATAAAAGTTAAAACTCAAAAAAAAACTTTTGGTGTTGTGATTTTTCTAAATGAATAAAATATCGTATTTTTGGAATTCTTAATTTCTTCCATCTTAACTTTTTTTTAAACATTTCAGAATCACAAATTCACACGCTTTTGAGCAGTTGAAATCTTAAAAATCAAACGAAACTTTGCTTCGACTTTCATCAATAATCATTTCTAACCTTTTATACGCTTACTTTGCATCCATACGAACTCGACTTGGCAAAAACTGAAAATTAATTGATTTTCACTGGAATAATGCAAAAAACAGTCGAAATTTTTAGATGCAGCAAATTTTTTTAAGATCTGCATCGATCTGCATCTGCATAAGAGAAACGGACGCTTAGCTTACAGATGCAACAGATAGAAAATGCGGGAATTCGGCAAAATTAATTTTGTTTTCACAAAATGAAGAGATTTGTTTTTGTTATTTTTAATTGAATTGATTTCAATTCAATTGATTCTCATTCATTTTGTCTATGCCATTACATCGTCCATTCAAGTATTTAAAGTTAATTTACGCTTCAGTTCGTTTAAGATTTAGGGTATTCATTAACATTCAGCAGGTGTAAAAAGGTAGTTTGTAATTTTAACAATTATTGAAGAAAACTTTCTTTACTTTAATCCATTATTCTTTTCCTAGTACAGCTAGAACTAGCAGTATATTCCTAAAATGGACCAGAATGGCCAAGCTTTAAAGCTGAAGTTAGACGCCCTGTTAACGGAAAACGGAGATATTGAGGAATTAAAAGAATTACTACGAACGCGTCTTATTGAATCTGGATGGAGAGAAGAAGTTCGACTTGCTTGTAACAAATTAATTAAAGAACAAGGTATTGAAAATTGTTCCGTTGATACTATTACACGTGATATTACACCAACGGGTCGTGAGAAAATACCAGCAACTGTCAAAAAGGAGCTCCTTCAGAGGATCAATTCTGCAGTACAGAAATACATTGACAAATAATTTACTCTTTAATATTTTTTATTATTTGAATAAAGACAAATAATTGTATATAATTTATTAATATTAATTAAATGAAAATAATAAACATAAGTAAATTTATTTAGAAAACTCCAAAGAAGGATATTTAAATGTTTTCCATTGTCCCAAACATTTTTCCATATCCACCTCGTCCAGCATCATAATCCTTTCGAAACTCATCCCTGACTTGTCCTCCAGATTTTCCTCGTCCATATTGACGTCCTTCTTCAAATCCAGCATCCCAATCAGTCCGAATGACACGGTCATCCAATTTGGTGCCATGGATATAACGAATTCCATTCTCAGCATCATCTCGGTCGTAATATTCTACGAAACAAAATCCACATGGTGTCTTTTTGAATCGATCCAATCCCATTATTATTTTACGGACGTCTCCACACTTAGAGAAGAGTTCATGAATTTGATATTCCCGTGTATAGAAAGAGAGATTTCCAATATAAAGTGTAGTGGAAGTAGTTAATTTCTTCTCCAGATCAGTTTGGGAACCCTAAATTAATAAAAATATTAAATGATGCATCTTTATCAATCAATAGTACGAGTTTAGAGGGCAGCCGGCGCCGGCAGCATAGTAAGTATAGTGGTGTGGTAGTCGTAAACAAATTTATACCTTAAAGAGTTGATCCCGGTATTCGCTGAGTTTTGTTGCCATACTGAACAGTAAGCCTGAACCAGATGTGGTTCTATAATGGGTTATCAATCATAAAACAATCAACGAATTAATTTTATTTTGTGTAAAAGAATTAAAAAATTGAATTATAAAAAAACTGTCTGTCTCTCTGTCTGTGTGCTGTGTTGTGTCTGGAGTTTGATGATAAAGATGCTCGTTCGCACTAAAAACCCATCCCTTTACACTTTATTTTGACTTATTAAAGTTAGCAGACTAGCATGCAAATAAAAAGTTAGCATACCAATATTTTGTGTATTACGAAAACAATAGAGAAAAAATAACTAGAAAGGAAGTTATAAATATTCATGTTATTGGAATACTGAATTGAAGGAAGTTTTAATTTAGAATTTTTAGAAGAAACGAGAAATTACAAAAAAAATACAAAATATTTTCAGCTAACTTTGCTCAAGATAGAGTTTGTCAGTTCGTCGGCTAACTCAGTAATTCTTCCATTCGACTTTGTTTTTAATTCGGCGTTTTCGCGGTTCAGCGATTTTGAGTTCAGTCGAACCTAAAAATCTTTCTTTTGTCTACCATTTCAATTTTTGTGTTTTTTATCATTTTATTTTGTAAACTTAACAAAAATTAAATTAATCAATCAAATCAAAGAAAACTTGAGACAAACTCAACACTCAGCCAACCTCATCCGTTAGATATGAGTCCAAAAAGTGGAGGCAATGGGAGCCACCGGAAAATAGGATGGAGACATTTCGTATATGGTGGAGTTGCGTCTATAGTCGCTGAAGGAAGTGAGATTTAAAAATGTTGGTACAATAAAGAAAGTAAAGCTTAACTAACCACACACGACATTTGTCACTTTTCTTTCTAGGTACATTTCCGCTTGACACTACTAAAACTAGGCTTCAGGTTCAAGGACAACAAGCCAAGCATCTAGTATCTTCCGGAGTAAGTCGTATTCTCTGTTTGTGTGAATATTTTAAATATGCTAATAAGGTAAAATTGAATATTATTAATAGGTCTCTCCTATTAGAACGACTTATCTAGGGATGTTAGACGCATTAATAAGAATTCCTAAAGAAGAAGGGATACGTGCTTTATATAGAGGGTAAGACACGATTAAAAATAATGGTTTTCTTTTAAAGAATTTTTGGCTGGTTTTTGCTTTTCAGAATAAGTCCAGCCATTTTAAGGCAATCAATTTATGGTACTCTTAAATTTGGTGTCTATTATTCACTAAAAAGATTATTTCCAGAAGAGAATGTAATGTCAAACGTAATATGTGCGATAATTGCAGGTAAGATTTTAGTTTTCATTCACATTCACATTCAATTCAACGTGTTAATTAATCATAAACCTGATTTTTTCAAAGGGATGACTTCTAGTGCTTTGGCTAATCCTACAGATGTACTCAAAGTTAGAATGCAAGTGGCATCTGCTGTCTCACCGTCATTGGTCACTGCGTTTGTAAAAATTTATACGCTTGAAGGGGTCGGTGGACTTTGGAGAGGTGTTGGTCCAACAAGTCAACGTGCGGCGATAATAGCTGCTCTAGAATTACCTGTTTATGATGGCTGTAAGAAATATTTTATAGAACATGAAATAATGACTGATTCTCCGCCAAATCATATCATGTAACAGCATTACATTTTCTTTAGAAAATTCTTGCTCATCATGAAATCGTTTCATTTTCATTTTTTTAGATCAAGTTTTATCGCTTCACTTGCAGCTGTATGTGCATCAACTCCTGGTAATAAGTGAATTATGTAATTCATTAAAGTTTAAAAATAATTTTGGTTGTTGTTGTTTTTGTAGCTGATGTTATTAGGACTAGATTGATGTCACAGAAGATTCATAGAAGTAGTGAATGTAATGAAATCAAACCAGGGAAGATATATAGGGGTAGTTGGGATTGTTTGACTACTACTATTCGTCATGAAGGATTTCTATCATTATATCGTGGTTTTTTACCAGCATGGCTAAGAATGGGACCATGGAATTTAATTTTCTTCACATCTTATGAACAACTTCTTAGACTTTATTGAGATAATTTCCAAATGCTCTAAAACAACGTTAAGGATCTGAGTTATCATATAACTCTGCTCTGTTTAATTTAAAGCAATGCCAATGATCAATCAATGAATGAAAGAATGGAGGTGAAGAAAATGCAATGCATTTACAAACAAATAGGATGTTTGGTTAAAATCTTTTAATTTGTGACGCAACATAGTTTTTATTTTCTTAGTTATTTGAATAAATTTAAAACAAAAACAGAAATGATCGATTTGGTATGAAATGAATGATGTGGAAAACAATTTTCATTGCGTTTTCTATTATTGTTGCAAAATTTAAAAAGACAACAACAACTCGTCACTTTTTCTCAATTCAACAACCCCCGCTAAAATTTTCAATTGCTAATTTTTAAATTTCTTTCCCAAAACAACAAACAATTACGTCGAGTCATGATTACTTGCATTTTTGCTAATGATAATTGATAAACCACACTGCACCGGTGGTGGTGATTCGAACAATTTCAAGCATTCTAACTAAAAGGATTTTAGATGTAAGTTGTGGTGACGCTTTTGCGAATCATCGGTAATTTAATTTGTGACCAATAAGACTTTCTTAATTTGTTTCTATTTCTTAGGAAGGTAAACTGCGTAGCGTAAGTTTAGTGCGTGTTAAATCTGGACTACTGCTGTTGCGTGACTGACTGTTGTAACTTTATTTAGAATTGTTCTGAACAATTAAGTTTTACACTTTTCACCTGTGTGTGACATTTAAATAACGGAAGAATCATCCTTTCCTGTTATTTGGAAAATTATAGGACACCTAGACCTACACCATCAACTATGGCAGAAGAATCAGAGTCTGTTGAATCCATGGATATTGACGACGCGGACGGAAATTCCAATC
The DNA here is from genome assembly GCA_034699725.1 of Friesea truncata. NCBI lineage: Eukaryota > Metazoa > Arthropoda > Collembola > Poduromorpha > Neanuridae > Friesea > Friesea truncata. Next base: position 22,062 of record JAQGCN010000120.1, on the reverse strand, counting down.
CAATCGATGACCCTAACAAGCTGCAATCACCTAACAAGCTTCTTCATTATGTCCCTTATTCAACTAAATTACTAGCACAAGTCGAGAAGAATTACGATAGATTGAAGGAAAATTTAAGCAAAGCAATTATATCTAAAAATGTCCAACTTGGAGTTGCAGTTTACACGCAGTCTTTACAGACGTGAGTTTGCTATTTCTAAACAATTATTTATTTATTTTCTTTCTTATAACTATTGTTTGACGACAGATACATTCACATGTACGGAATGAGATTCACAAAGAAAGAGCATGTGAATCATATTAAATTGTACTATGAGCTTTTGACAATGGAAGAGTGTCCCTTGAACCTTACAGTGTCATTTTGTCAAACTTACTGCTCACTGTTGAGGTAAATTCAATAATTTTTTAAAAATTGAAATCATGATTTTTATGAGTTATGAGTTATGACGAATTTATTATTCAGAAAGCCACATTTGCTGACTCGAGAAGATATTACTATCCCATGGCGTCCTCTTTTCGAAACACTGGATCGATGTGTATATCACCGAAAGTATACAGTATCTTCAATTATTTCAAAGTGAGACACATTGTATTAAATTATCTTTGCCAAATTGTACTTTATATGTCATTTTACTTAACTAGGAGCTTAGAGTCACATATCAAAACAGCGATTGTCAGCAGTAACAAGTAAGGCTTTATTCATTATTGTCAAAGTTTGAATTGAGTACGAGTAATTATTCTTAATTTTTTTTAGATATTTTGACGGAAATACACTTCAAGAAGTTATTGAAACATTTAAGCCATTGATCTGCCCTTCAACTTCAAAGATGATACATTGCTTGGATATGTTAAAATTATTTCTTCCGTATTTTAATCCGGATACGATTCCAGAATTTAACAAGTTTCTGGAATTTTTACTCGAAATCCACAACACTTGGAACAACAATCCAACATGGGAGTGGATGATGATGGCGGTCCTTGGATGCTCGTCATGGTACACTGTCGGAAAGTTTGACTGGGAACCCCATCTTTCCGTGATGTACAGTCGACTAATGAAAGGACTTTGTCTCCCAGTTTATTTTAAAGGCATACAAAATAATCCTGTAGAACAATCTTCTAAATCGTTTTGTGCCGCAAGCGCTGCTCGCTGGATCGTCGGCACACTTGTATGTTATAATTTTATGTGTAGTATACAAAATTAAATAAAGTACTTATACTATATTTTTTAGGGAAATCAACCCTCAGCTATTCGAAACTTGAAAAATTTCTTAGAAACTGTGGAAACTTTTTACAACCCTTTGAACATGGGTCGTTGGAGCTTACCCCTTGCTACGCTTCTGAACGAGATGGTTACTCTTTTCACTGCTAGATTAAAAAGGTAATTTTCAACTTTAGATTTGGATTTTAACGATTATCCATTTCATTCTTTTTTCAGAGAAAGATATTCTACAAAAGGGAGATACTGGTGGATAAGCACACCTGAAGATAGAAAATTAACAGATGAAGATATCGACGAATTTGTTCAGATGACTTCAGAATTAGTTCTAGATTTTTATTTAGATATTGCAACTTCAGGTTATATCTTGAAAAATTTGGCTTGTATTCGACCAGCTAAAATTATACCTGCTGTAATGGAAAAGTACGAAAGTCTTTTAGATTCCGTAACAGAGCCTAAGGTACACACAACTTCTTACAACTTTTTATTCACAATTCAGAGTCTTATTCATTTTTTAGAAATATCTTATTACAATGAGATGGATGACAATTATTCTTCTGCCGATGGTGACATCACGTAAGGATGAAGAAGGGTATGATGGCAGATCAATGGTTATTCCGTTTGCTTTGTCACTACTTCCTACAATTACCTGCAATGATGTAAGAAAGAGAATTATTCTAAATAATAATAAATAACTGTGTAATACTTAAAATGATTAAAATATTTTAGATGCAAAAGACATTGTCTGCATTGGCTGTTATACACGGACTATTCAATTTAATTCCATTCGTAGATTGCTCAAGTCTAGGTGATTCACTAGAAGATGAATATGAAAGAAATCTATGCTTAGAAACTGGAATGCTTGAAGACTTCAGTCTTCAGTTCTTGGACGCTATTTTGGCCTTGGTGGAAAGCAAGACTCATGAAAATACAAGAATGGCAGATAATCGAGCTACTAACACAGCTGTAAATATAGAAGATGCAAATTTAGAAAAAGTGCTGTGGGCAGTAAGGTTAGTTTATAAAACAGTCTATGAAAGAATGATTGTATTATAAAATGTTACTTCTTTTAGTCATCGACTAGCGTGTCAATCTTCGACGAAAATATGCAAATCTGCTGCAAAGAAGATTGTCAGGTTTGCATTTTCTCGAATTTTAGAAACTGATGTTTCAGGTCGTCTATTTGGAAGTATTCTTCAAGCTTTTGCAGCGGTATGTCCCTCACAAAAATTGAATTGAATTTAACTTTGATTTTAAGAAAAACATTATTTAATTCTTAATTTTAGGCTCGACCTGATATAGTTCTTCCAAAGCTTCTTCCGAAACTATGTGCTTCGATTGAGTCACTTATTACAGATGATATGTTAGATGATGCTGATTTAGACAAGTTTCTTTTCTTTCATATGCTTCTTTTATCACAAGTAAGTTTAAGATATTTCTGAAATCAGATACACGTACAATCCTTAAATTATCTCAATTTCAACAAAGGTAACACAAACAACGGGTACTGAAATTCTGAAGTATAAGACAGAATTGGAAAGTGTGATTATATGCTTGCTCAAACTTAATGGAAAGAATTCTTACACCTTCGTCTCAAATTCTATTCAAAGATTACTAAACGCTTTGTGTTTTTTCTATCCTTTGGAAAATCGTATTTCGGAAGCTGATTTTGATAATCCAGAATATTTAGCCATAAACGTAAGAATATAAATATAGAACAAGAATAAAATTCTTAAAATTATTGTTATGTTGAACCAATTTTATAGGATTGGGGTTTAACAATGGACAAGCGTGATATACACATTAATTGGCATGTTCCAAATCTCGAAGAATTAGAATGGGCCAAATCTCTTTTTCTTAAAGTCTTCACACAATTTTCCTCCAAATATGATGGAATTGCTAATCTTACAAAAGCTGATGAGTCCATCAACAAAAGACTTTTAAAAGATTTGAATATCCTCACTGCTTGCCTTGATGGAATCCAACCTCTTCTTCCATTTTGGGACAATGAACCTCTTCCAGCGTATGATATGAAATATTTTCAATTTTCTTAAGAATTTATCTAAACGTAATGCTTTTTAGTTTTGCTGAAGCGGGTCTTGATTTTCGACCGTACGAATATGATTTCGATCTCCCGAATGTGGAAGTCATAGTACCTGGTACAGGACAAAATATTAAACAGAAATATTTTGAAATGCTTTGTGGAATACTTACGTATTTAAACAAATACAGAGATGACGATACAGAAGTTTATGCTCAACTGATTAAGGTAAATATTGAGTATTAAGTGATTTTTACAGGTATGTTTTATTACTATTTATGTTACAGCTTCTCGATAAACTAATATTCTTCAATATGGATCCGGAAAGATTAATGTCAATTCCAGCAGCACCACACAAAAATCTCAAGAATAGTTTACAAAATTTACTGAAACCCAAGTGGAAATGTGCTCGGGCAAACTTTGTTGGCCGTGCTTTCGATTTTCATGTGAAACGATTACAGTAAGTCAAACAAAACAATATTTGCTTTGTCTTATTGAATTATTTTCTTTAGATTATCAGTTACGAGGACATGGACTGCCAGTCATATGCTAATAATGGAGAAGATGTATGAACTTTCTTGCAATCGATATGCTCGAGTTAGGATGTACGCACAATCTCGGTTTTGTCGTATGGTTGACACTGTTACCTCAATTATTAACAGGGTTGTTACCCCTCTTTATATTGAGAAGTTAAGAAGTGGAATACCACACGATGAGTATAAGGTAAGTGATATTAAGCTTAATATTAAATTTGATCAATTCGTTTCATTACAATTCTTAGGGTACACTTTATACGATGCTTACATGTAAGCACTCTCCACTTTTACATAATTCTTGGTCTCAAATTCGGAATCTTTGGGTTGCACTTCTTCAGAGTCCGTTTTCTGAAAAGAATAGTATTATCAAATGTATGGAAACTGTAAGAAAATTGTTAAGCCAGTCGTTTATGTACTTTCCGATGGAAGATAAAGTAAGTGTTTGCGTTTATAACTATATAATAATATGTCAAACCATTATTTTTATGTTTCATTTTTAGATCAGTGCGAAGGCAGTTGAAATAGCCAAAGAACTTGTAAATGATGATCAAATTCAATCTTGGGATCTTGCATCTTACAAACCAAGCACAATGGACAACAAGCAAGCTTTTGATGACTTGATTTCAGATCTTTTGAATTCAGTCGACAAAGGAATGAAGTAAAATTTCAATTAAAATGAACTAGAACATCGTTTAACTTGGAGATGAAAAGATTAACTTAAGATTTAATTTTATTATTTTAGTCATTGGCGTCAACGTGTACTTTGTTGCAATATGCTTAGCGTCTTAATTGTTGAGAACTTTCCCATGCCTCGAAAAATGGTAGAATATTTTTACGACTGCTTAATTTCGAACTCCATCGACGTTAGAACGGTAAATATAAATTAACTAAAACTTAAATTTTCTCATTATATTTTTATTTGTGAATTTTAAGACTGCGTTACATACTATATCCTGGTTTACCGTTATGTTCAAACGTCAATTGGAATTTGTTGAGGTCAATACTAAACTTGGACTTAAATACGCACAGGTCAGTTTCATTGTGCTATGCTCGAGAGAATGCAGTCCAATTAAACTATTCATTAATTTTCGTGTAGGGTGAGTCGATGCATACAGTGTTCCAATATAAAGCAAATCCATCAGAAGAAGGAATCAAGTGTGGAAAATTGGAAGTAAGGGATATAAATGGACAAGTTCTTCCAACATTTTATATTCACAAAATGCATTATGCATACGCAGCCCTTCCACTTACCTTAAAAGTGAAATTACCTCCGAAGGACTACTCAGATTTTTCTAATCAACCTGAATGTATCCGTGTACCGTTAGAAGTAGCTAATAAATATTTCAATAATCCAGAATATGTTAAGCGACTCATGGAAATATTTTCTGAAGAAGAGAAAGGAGGAAAAAGTTGTGGAAATAAAAGAACTCGGCTATTTATCGTAAGTTTCTTAATTCATCACAGCTTAACATCATAAAATAATATTTGCTTATTTTACTCGTTTAATTGCTCTTCTTGTAAAGTCTTTCTCATATATTTGCATCCTTCCGAAATATTTACTTTTTGTTTTGTTTTTAGGCATTAACTCGAAATAATGGTACAGAATCACTTCGTTTAATTATGAAGTCAATTGCACCTCTAGCAAAAGACAAAGATCAATGGAAGCAACGATGTGCTGCTGACGTTCTTTCAGGTATCGTTTACGGACTTAAACTGTGGGATAATAAAGAAATAGAAAAGTTTTGGATTGAACTTCGTCCTGTTCTGAATGAATATTTGGATTCCGTGACACAAGAGACGTTAGGATATTGGAGTGATAGTATGACGATTCCAACTGTAAGTTTGACAAATTGTGGTACCCATTATTTTTCTAATATTGATATTTCATTATAGACTAATCGAGATCCAAATATGATGCGATTTTATATTGAACTTATGAAAGAAAGATGGGCGACAAGTCTTCAAACGGTAGAAACTACAAGTGTGAACGCTTACAAGTAAGAAATAAATGAAAGTAAAACAGTTTAAACAATAACTATTTATTGGATTTCTTTAGAAATATGAACTTCTTTGACAATACTGTCGCTAGCCTTCATTGGAGAGGAACTGAACTATATCATGAAATATTCACAACAGTTCAGAAATACTTCATCGAAACACCAATACCTTACGTGAATGTTCGTGATGCAATGGGTCGTTTAATTGGTGATATTTTTGAGTGGACAGGAGATCAACCAGTTCTGTTTGAACAACCAGTATCACCAAAATTTGAGCCGTTTGTTGATACGCTTTTCAAGACATTGGAGGATTTGGTTCCAGAAGCAGCAAAATTTATGGCAAACGATTCGGAAAATAATGAAGTTGCTCGAAAACTTATTCTCAAATTTAAATCTGGTAAGATAAAAAATTCAAAGAGATATAGTTGAAAAATTATACTTTTAATTTTCCATGTAGTTCTTGAATTGGTGATATCCTTATGCTGGGACTCAGAAACGACAGTCGATCCTGTTATTTACAGATTCATTCCACTTTGTTGCCATTTTGAAAGTTATGATGCAGATCCTGAATTAAAATCTTTATCGGGTGTTACACTTTCTGGATTTTCACGTCTGCTTACTCTGCCTAAACATATTAATTTAGTGCTCGATCAAATCGAAATCGTAAGCATGTTATTTTTTCGCTTAGTTTTCAAGATAATAATTTATATTTTATAGGCTTCATCTTCTACATCATGGAAGAGTCGACTTTGTGTAGTCGAATTTTTAAAAGTGTTTGCACTAAACAATACGAATGTGTTTGCTAGTAGTCAAGAATTTTCAGATCGAATTATGAAGTTAGTACTAGCAAGACTTTCAGATAGAAAAATTGAAGTACGAGAAGCTGCTTCTAAATTGCTCAGTGGATTTCTTCATTCTCTAATCGTGCAAAAACCTATGGAATTATTGGTAAGTTTGACTTTAGTAAGAAGAATACTATTAAATATTTCTTTGTATCTTAACTTTTTCAGGAATTGTTTCAAAAACAAGCTCGAGCGTTTTCGCGTAAACTTCAAGTAGCTTGGAAGAAGACGCCTAGGGAAAGTCTTACGACTGAGGAGATTGATACGGGACATTCAGCAATACTTGGACTTTGTGCATTTGGTTAGCTTTATTACTGATTACAACATTTGTGTAAAATTAATATTTCCAATATTTTTAATTTCAGTGGAAACATATCCTTACGAAGTCCCTCAATTTCTACCAAATGTATTAGTAACCCTTTCCACACATTTGCACGATCCTCAACCAATACCAACAACTTTAAGGAAATGTCTATCTAACTTTCGTCGTACACATCACGACAATTGGGCCATACACAAAACAAAGTTTAGTGAGGACCAACTTTGTATTTTAACAGATATATTTGTTTCCCCTTGTTATTATGCCTAAAAATTATTAATAATGAATTCAAAATTCTATAAATGATAAATCTATATTTAATTTTAAACGTTAAATAAAATTAAGAGAAAACAAAAAGACGAGAAAAGCAGGTCGTCTGATAGTTAATCTTAATGCCTTCTCTTCTTACAGTTTAGTTGTCGTCATCATTTAAGGGTCAGATGTCAGACTAATCGATTCACCTACCTCTGGGTTTATTAAATACCTATGGACACTAACTTCAAAAAATGGTTATAAACTTCTTATTCGATGGCCATCTTTTAACTAAAAGTTTGAGGTTGCTTAGATTTTTGAAAGTTTACAATGGTATCGTATGTCGTTATAAAAGTAAAGCATTTCATGATTTAGATTGAAATGAATGTCAATTAATTTAGGCAATTAATTGAAATTTTTTTTGCACAATTAAAATAATTTAAAACTGAATTGAGTAATTTTAACTTTCAGGGAAAGATTTTCCTGCCATCTGTGTTTTACTCAATGATTTACATTTTGTCTATCTTATTTCTTTGTTTTCTCTTTTTGTAAGGTCATTGACCCCAATATTGTCACTCACAGCTTATGCGCGATGTCATGTCAGTTTGCAATAACTTTTTCTCCCAAAAAACAAAGACAACCCAAAAATAAGCCTGTGTTAAAAAAATACTTTTCTGTAAGTTTCCTCTTTCTGTAATTTCTTTCACTAGCAAATTAAATTAATCGAAATCGTTTTTGAAATTAAGAAATTATTAACAAAAACTACAAATCTTAGCTCAATGCCAATTGTTCGAGGTACACATTACATTAACACATTACTTTACATTCTGTTTAATCTTTGATTGTAGGAAACAAAATGATGAACGCTCGTCGCTACCGGGAGCTTCCTCGTTATCGAGAATTGGAGCAGCAGGTACAAGTGTTAGAAGAAGAGGACCACCGTATGCTCCCTTGCAGATTTTTCATCAATGGATTATGTGTCCGAGGAGGTCGTTGTAGTTTCTATCATCCATCACCTGCATTTCTTCCAACATCCATGCGAGTACCACCGTTTCCATCAGATTTTATGGTATCTGATGATGATGTCACTTCAACATATGAAAATGGACTTGTGAGCTTCCAGTATCCAAATGGAGGTCGTCAATCAACTCTTGTTTATGAAGAGGATGAAGAAGTTCCACCTGCTTCACCACCTGAGGAGAGTCCAACACTCTTCACTCATATCAACTGGAATGAATTCTTGCTTCCTGGAGAATCACCACCACCTCTTGTGGCTGTCCCATTGGAGAAAACTGAGTAAAGACAACTCAACAATAAAATTATTGGATTTTTTAAATCATAATTTTCTTTTCTTAGAAAACCAAGACGTGGTAAATGTTTCTTGGACCTTACTAAACTACGTGAGGAAGAATCTTCAAAACGTGGCGTTGTCCCTCAAGAAGTAAATGTTGGACAGAAAATGTTGACACCAAAGGAAGAACTACATCTCAAAGTTCAGCTTATTGCGCAGGGATTGGAAAAAGAAACAATTAACAACGTCCCCAAAATTCGAAGTTTCTTCCAAAATTATGAAAATCTTGAGAACATGCCAGCAGTAAGCAATTTATCAACTCTTGACAGTTTGAATAAGAAACATAAATTTTTTTTTGTGATTTCTAGGCAATGATTATTCGGAGCCCAGAGCCAATTCAAGCTAGTGGTTGGACCACAATTGAAAAATCAACGAATGAGCAACTCACGGACACGGATGATGGCCCTTGTACTTCTGATGAAGATCATGAAGGTCGGACATATTCAGATTGTGAGAATATTCCACCTGTTTAAATATAATATGGAATTCAATTCAAAAGCCTAAATATGGAATTATAATTCTGTAAAACACTCAAAAATACTTTGCCAAAATGCAAAAAAAAATACAGTTAAAAAAACTAGGCAATTAAAAAACTAATCAATCTATCTTAAATCGAAGTTAAAAAATGTCAATAAATATGAATTAACAACATGTCTACTACTCTACTGTAGTCCGTTTTTTTTTAAATGGTAGATACAGAAAACCCAATGGCTACTTTAACAAAAAGTGAAATGAAAAGTTAACTTGAACAACTTGAATAAGACAGACAGACGCTGATTGATTAGCTATTGTTGTTCATACTTTACAGCGTGTGTAACAAAACGCTGTAAAATCACTGATGAAGACAGAAGTTAAATTCAGAGAGTTGTGATGAATAGCAACAGTTTTTCTTTAAAAGCCAACAAATTCGCAAATCGCTGGTTAAATTAATTCACCCAGTCCAAATATGACGTCATTCATTTTTGGGGTCGATGAACTTCATAAAATTTCATAAAAAAGAGAGGGATTTTAAAAATTTTAATGTTCAGCACTAACACAACAAAACATGATGTTTTGACACTTGATTTTATATGTGTAATTAATTATCAACATGAAATTTTGACATTCACTTCAAAACAGTTGCAGTCAAACGAAGGAAATACCGCACCGCAATGGCCCATTCATTACAAAATTAATTGGTAAATGATTTATATAAGTTTAACAAACATTTTAGTTTAACATTCGTTTGTTTATACTTTTTTTGCAGTAAATTCATTACGTCTCCTCCTATCTCTCATCTTCCTTAGATTAATAAATTGGCGAAGCAGACATCTAAAGTTTTTGTATCCAGTCTTCATCATCTTCCAGTTCCAGAAAGTCGAGAGCAGATCTATTAATTCACCTGTGTATTGCATTTATTGTTCTGTTTCTGTGCATATCATCATGTGGGTGGTATTATATGATGACTAACACATCCTCCTCCTTTGAAGTTTCACCTGAATTTCGTGATGTAAACCAAACTTATCTCTTACCTGTCTCTCTCTTATGTATGTCTGATACCGAAAAATTCTTGCGTATTCTGTGATTTTATTCAGATAAAGGCAACATACATTACTCGGATACACAAAATCCCACTTCAAGCATTACTCTGTTCTACTACTGCTGCTGCCTTGGACTCTTTCATCTCACTCAGTCTCACCACTGCCTCTTCTTTCCTCCTTCCGTTTTTCTCTTTTCATGTACAGCATCTCCGTGTGTGTGTCTCTGTTTAGGGATAAGGAGAGGAAGGTGACAGGTGACTTACGTTTATAGTTTCTTACTAATTTATTCTTAATTTCTATTGTATTGTTATTTTGCATTTAGTCGTTGAGGATTTTTTCTTTTGTTTCAATACCATCAATGTCTTAAAGGCACCTGTTGCTTCGTGATTGAGTCTTCTATATATTATTTTATTTCCTTTCGTTATTTCATTAAGTTGAGGCAGAAGGTGCTTAATACTAAAAGTTCTTTGAGTCGAGTTAATTAGTAAGTTTAAGAAACTAAAATGCCACGTGATCGTCTAGCAGCTCTTCGTCAAGTAAGCAATGTTATACAAAAATACTAATCATTGGAACAATTTTAGATTAATATGATTCATTGTTTTGTTTCAGATACAAGGTCAAGGGTACAACAATGAATATGGCGGTGGGGAAGAAAGACCAAATGGTCTTCCTAGTTACGCAGGTGATTCATTTGTCATTCAAATGGAAGCCATGGACGATGGGTTGTCCAGATTTTTAATGCAGGTGAAACAACATAGTTAATAGTTATAATAATTTAAGAATAATTTAATTTCACAACGTTCACTGAACTTAAATGTTTAAATTATGGGATAATGACTAATCTGTTATGAAATGTTTTGTTCTTGAACCAAGGTGGAAGATATACGGGAGCTTTTAAGAGAATTTAAGGATGATGTTGAATTAGTCAAGAAAAAACACAGCGAAATTCTTTCTTCTCCCAATACCGATGATCGTAAGTTTTCGATGCTAACAAAATGCCAATTGAGATGATAAATTAATATGATTCATCTTAGCACGACGGAAGCAGTTGGACGATCTCATGGGCAGAATTAAGACAACATCTTCTGTAATCCGTACAAAATTGAAAGGTTAACTTAATATACTGTCCAATTGAATGAGACGTGAGTAGTAATTAAAGGATTTCTTTTGAATTTTAGAAATTGAGTATGAAATTAAAAAACAAGAACAAAATACGGATGAATCGTCGGGAGCACAACTTCGGATTAAAAAAACGCAACATTCAGCCCTACTCAGATTATTTATAGATTCCATGAACGAATATCAAATGGCACAGTCCGATTACAGAGATCGTTGTAAAGGAAGAATTAAAAGACAACTCGAGATTAGTAAGTTCAATCATATATCTTAGCCATCAACATATTTAATTTGAGCTATATCGTCATTTTTTCTACAGCCGGAACCTCGTTAAGCGAAGAAGAGATTGACAATGTCATGGAGCAAGGAAATTGGTCATTTTTTACTCAAGGCGTAAGTTCAGTTTGCCTTGGATTAAATGACAATTTCATGTCATGAATCACTAATAATTTATCATAATTTTATCTGTAGATAATCTCAGAAACAGCCCAAGCGAAACAAATGTTAGCCGATATCGAAGCAAGGCATAATGATATTTTACAACTTGAAAAATCTATAAAAGAACTTCATGAACTTTTTGTTGAAATGGCTATGTTGGTCGAAAGTCAGGTAATCCGTGAAAAAATATGTCAGAAATGCAGCAACAATCTAAATATTTCATTTCAGGGAGAACAAATAGATAGAATTGAAAATCATGTAAAAGATGCCAAAGAACACGTCGAGAAAGGCCAAGTGGAACTAAAGCAGGCAGAACGACTGCAAACATCAGCCAGAAAAGTAAGAATTATATACTAGAAGTGAAATAATTTTGTATAATTTCCTCTTTAATTTTTTTTAGAAAAAAATCATAATAATAGTGGTGGTATTACTAATAATTCTCATCATCGGACTTGTCATCTGGCTTACGTAAGAACCACCGCAAACTTAAATATAAAAACCACAATTTTCATCAGCACCGCTACTACTCAGACCTAATTAATTCATCATCGTAATTTACAAACAATGGAACTTCGTACTTAACAGTACCATTATTACTTACAAACATAAAAAGACCCAATTTTTGGCAACTGTGATTTACCCTAACTTTTATATCAATTGACCCAAGCGTATAATCAATCCCTTTAAAACCTTCGTACTGCCAGTATAATATCGCACCCATACCATCCAATTCGTCCAAAAGGCAAATCTACTTAACTCATTCTTTATTAATACGCTAAGCTACTTTATAATCTGGCTGGGCCTAATTAACTTATCCCTCCAAATTACTAGTAAGAGGAGACGCTTAAGGTCCTTCAGTAGCTAATATAAACTTTCAAAGCGATTTCCTGCACTGATTTACCCCACCCACAAATTTGGAATTGTCCACCACATCACAACTTTGCACGGCACCTTGCACAAAAAAGAAGCTTATTTTTCGCCATTAAAAATATGGCTCCTAATTTTGTCCAATCAAATGCCTCTCTCTCTCTCCGTCTTGTCTACTTGTCCTTTCTGTGATCCCAAAAAACTATCAAAAAATTTATGTACCTTTCTTACCTAACCATAAGCTATAAAACCTTTCATAAATGATTCACTTTGTCTCTAAAATTGGATGAGACACCAAAGTATTAACTTTGTAAAATTATCATATAAATTACACAATAAAAGGAATCTGCGATTCCTTGTATAAAAATATTAAATTGAATAATTAATAATATTACAATTTACAAGGTGGATATAAATACCAAGGCCTACTTTTAGATAGAATCCCAGCAACTTAGATTGTGGCATTTTAAATGTTAATTTCCATACTAAATCAATTATTAATTGTTAGAGACTTATTTCCGCTATTATTATACTTAGACAGTACGTGGGTCAATGTGTTAATAAAGGCTAACCCTTGAAAATTATTGGATATCATTTATATACTACTGGCACGTGTTTTATTAACTTTTGTTTCTTTGTTTTAGTACGAAATGATAAGTTCTAGATATCTAAAATAACAACAGGAAGAGAAGATTTACCTGAAGTAATTCCTACTCAGACGGTGATATTCAAAGGCTATGAAATCGTTGATGATGTGGCTTCAGGTAGTTGGTGAGCTAAGGAAAAATAACAAAAATATAACTAATAAGATACCTAAAATAATATTTGTAAATTCTAACCTTTTTTGGGTATTTTAATTTCATCTTCATCATTAACTACAGTTTCATGGATCCGATTTTTAAATCGATAGCGTATTAATAGAGATTTTGATTCTCCAGGCGCTGGGTCATAGAAACCTAATAGGTGGACTTTACTTTGACCTTTGTGGACAACTAGCATACTGTCTCTCACTAGAGCCTGTTAAATTTACCGAAAGATTGAATACAAGTGTTTAGACTAGACTAAAAAATATTAAAGACTTTTAACAGTAGTACCTGAAGGGGGACGGTTACGTTAATAACTTCATCATCCTTTGGATCTGTTTCGTCTGGTCCAACAATGACTCGACCGTATAAACCATTTTCAATAACAAGGCCATCTTTACTTTCTTCTTCTGATCGAATACGGTCATAAGTATTTCGCATAAGATGCACAGCAGCTTCTGCTTCTGCTCTTTTTTCAGTCATCCTGAAGAAAAGTTTTGTTAGAAGTGTTACAAAGTGACTGTTTACTAATTTTTACTTACTTTGTTTTATATTCTGCTTGTTTTTTTTCTTTCTCTGATTTAGCCTTATCTCTTTGGTAAGGTTCGATGAAGACTTTTTTAATCGTGAGATACAGAACAACGGGTGCAATTGTTCCATAAACAATTGCAGATGGTAAAAGTTCATCGGCTAATTGGATTGGAAATACATACATTTGGTTTGAACGAACAACTTTTAATCTTAAAACTACTCCGTGTGGAAGTCCAACAATCATTAATGCACCAACAGTAGAATATTGAGTTATCTTCTTTTCAATCCCATATTCGATGAATGCTCCAAAAGTTCCAGCCCTATTTTTTAAAAAAACTGGTTAGTTTTATAATTGACAAGATGCTATATGCTATTACTTAATGTTGAAGCGATATTTTGTTTCATCTCGCTTATGGCAAGTTTGGAGCATCATGTAGATATTAGGTACACCAAGATGAAGTGTCAGACCTATTCTATTAGTCCCGTCATCTCTGAAAAATTTGACAGTTTAAAATATTTATAAAACCCTACAATCATTAAATTACCTTATACATCCACCAACAAGACTTCCACTGGCTGAGCCACCAGCCCTCCATGTCAAAGTGCCAACTGTGTGATTACCTAGTTGACTTCCTACAGCTAAAATAATTATGAAAGCGTAATACACACCTTATGGCATTCTGTTTTCTATTTTACTTACCAAATACAGCACCTGTGCGTAAGCTATTTTCTGAATGTTGACACATTAAACTAAAGTTTGTAAAGAATCTTTTGTGAAACTGCGAGAATCCTTTCAAACCAAAGTCTAAGCTCGAAGTACTTCCACCAAATTCCAGCTCTCCCCACGTTTTATTGCTAAATATAAAATATATGTTAGAATGATGTTGCTTGCTTGCTTGCAAGGGAAGTTAACCTTCCCTGGCTTGCTTGAATATCTTGTTAGATTTACTTGAAAGCACGTCTTAAGCCACAATTTACATTTCCACTTCCTCTTCCATTATTGGAACTTGCAGAACCTGACAGAATCAATGTATCTCTATTCGTAAGAGGTGCTTCGATCGACTGGTGTAGATTAAATCCAGTAAATTCCAAACTTGGAGTAGAATCTAGCGATTAAAATGGACAGAATGGTTCAATATTTTACCAAAACGCTTAACAAATTATTACCACTATAAAATGGATCTTCATCTTCCGGTACATATGGATTAAAAATTTCAGTTGCATTTATATTAACTGTGAAAGACCCTTTTGGATTCGTCTTTCGTTCCAATTCCCGTTCCTGTTTGTCTCTTTGCAGTCTTTCATAAGCTTCCCTAATTTCTTGCGGTGTTGCATATCTCTCTACCAATTCATTTCCTTGAGATTCTAATCCTTGTAATCCAATAGTGTCATATATTGCTCGTTTTGACTGATCAGAAAGCACTAGAGGAAGGCCAAACATTCAATATTAGTGACAGAATAATTAAGCTGAACAATGAAAGATTAGTCAAATTAGTCAGAAAATACTTGTTACAAACTCAGTTCCAAATGGGGGTTTACTGCTTACTACCTGATTATTACCTTCATAAGCTTTTTTAACTCTTGAAAATATATTCTCTGCTCCTTGCTTGCTTGCTTCATCAGTATGCTTGTCGGGGTGATAAATTCGAGATAAGCGACGGTAAGCAGCTGTGATTTCGTCAAGTGTTGCCTAATATAAAAGAAATCAAATCCGCTGTTTATGATAATCCTAAAATAAGTAGATAGCATTGCATTGCATCAGACAGTTTATATCGGCTTACCGATTTAGAAACATTGAGAACAGCGTATAAATCGTCCTCGTCCAGCGCGTACGGTATGCTAGGTATACTGAAATCTTCTTCGTCTCCACTTCCACCACTTGTTTCATTGAAATTAGGATCCATAATTACATTAAATTTGGATTATCAAATCAATAAAGTAACACGTGCAACAACAAACACAAGAATAAAAAACAAAAACACTTTTACTTTTTTTGTTTCTAAAACTCACTTTTGCTTTCCCGCTAATTTTCTACCTCTCGATCTCGAATAAATCTGTTCTGTCAGTCTGAGCTCATCGCATTTTTCTGCGATAAAATCAAAAATAAAAGGTTTTTTTGCGATAACTTGAGAACCATAGGACTAGGTCATTTTTCATTTTCCTAAATTATCAATGGAAAATGCTTAATTTAAGACCAAAATATTTATATTTCACCTTCACCGTCCGGTTTTCTTTAAATTTAGAAAAATACGTTTCTCATCACAGAATTCTGCGATATATCGCAGAAAAATGCGATGAGCGCAGACTGTCTGTCCAATTGCCAATGAGAATGTAAATAAATAATGGGGTGAATGACCGTGACCGTACTCATTCATTGCAAATGACGACGAGGCTATGTTAAATTCTGCACAGAATATTATTTCATTGGTTCCTTCTATTTCTGAATTGCTCAGAATTCCAATAACATACATGGAATAAATGCAGATATACGCTAGTTTCTTCGCGTCAAATGCATTTATTTTATTACATAAACATAACAATGATATCATAATTAAAAAATTTAAAAAAAAAGATTGGGGATTACTATGACTTTTACTTTTTTTAATAATTTTTCCATTGCAGTATTGTTGGGTTTTGTAAATCCTCCAACTTTATACCATGACGCTGAAGTTCAGCTGCAGTTATGGAAGATGGAATTGAAGCAAGTGTATGAGCCACTTGCAGTTCTGGTTTAACCTGAAAAAAAATATTAGAATTAAATTAGTAGTTTTTAAAAAAACTATATTGACGAACCTGTTGTACTTGTCTAATTTGCACAAGAGATCCCGCATTGGCCATTTGTTGAAGATCTATTTGATTTCCCTGTATTTGATTAAAAGTTCCACCTCCTTCGTGTGTCATAAAATCCACATCGGAAGATGCAGAAGCAGATTCCTTAAAATAAGAATAATATATTCATTCACACCTTAATTTAATTTAATTAAAAATAATATAATGGTGACTGTGGCCGAGACGAGAAGTAAAACCGCTGATGGAATTTTTGAAGAATAATCGCTTCCACCATCGCTTACCTGAACGGTTATCACAGTCTGCTGTTGAGATTGGGCCGTACTGGTTCCCTGTTGGGAAGCAGTTTGTGGGACGCTAGACTTCTTCGCATACACCAAGGACACAGTCTGATCAGCAAAAGAGTTTGTTTTAGAATTTTTATGAGGGCGGGGTTTGTAAGGGGATTTGGCAGAAGCATTTACTCCATGATGGCGACTTTTATGTTCCTTTAATTTGTCCCTTCTGGTTGAGGCATAGTCACACTCCTAAAAGCATTCAACAATTCAATTAAAATCTTTGTTTCTTTAAAAATTCTAAATCATTTCTTACTTCACATTTGAATGGTCTCTCATTATAATGTATTCTTTCATGTCTAACTAAATGTGATTTTTCCAGAAACCGCCTCCCGCATATTGTACAAGGATGTGGTCGAACACCTGCATGGCTTCGCATATGAGAATCTAGTTGGGATTTTTTATTCGTGGTGTATTTACAGTGATGATCTTGACAGCGTAAAAGTTCCCCAGCTAAAATAAAATAAAAATAAAATAGGTAAAATAATAGAAAATTATGGTATCATTGTAAAAAAAAGAAGAAGTAAATCACGACCTTTACTTTTTTTCCCGGTTGGAGTTGGAGTTGCAGTAGTCGGCGTAGAAGTTGCTGAAGACGACACACTTCCACCAGTACTAACTGGAGTAACGTTATGTGATTTTTTATGGTTTGTAAAGTGATTTAAATATTTCGTCGTGAAGGAACAGACAGTACATGAATAAGTTTTTTCAGTGTTGTGTCCAGTTGCGTGTTGATCTAAGGAAGGTTTCGTCGCGAATGTTCTTCCACAAACGTTACCTATGAACACACAAATGAATTAATAAAAATTAACCAAGAAACATAAGAAAAGCTTACATCGATAAGGCTTCTCATTATTATGGGTTTTTATATGAGCTGCTAAATTAGCTTTGCTCCTGCATTTAAATTCACAGTCGCAACACTGGTAAGGTTTTTGCTCTTCATGGGTCATTTTATGGGAAATTAAAGATCCTATTTTCATACAGTCGTAAGTACCTAAAAATTGAAGAAAAAAACAACTATTTCCCTTGGATGAAATACAGAATTTTTGTATTAATGTAACATTACATGTAGTGCATCGATATGGAGGTCCTTCGTAGTGAGATTTCATATGCCTGTAGTTGTAATCATAGGTTAGAATAATCTTGGAAAAACTCAAATATTCTATCGTCTATCCTTATAATTTTTAGTAAAATATGCATTGACTTACATAAAATAGTCCCGATTCCACTTGCACGAGAATCCACATTCGCAACAACGGTAAGTAACGTCATGGCCGTGTATAGATGCTAAATGTTTTTCAAGGCGAGATATTTTCTTAGTGTTAAAATTACAAAGGTGACATCGGTATCCTGCATCTGTTTGTACTGGATCGCATTCTTCTTCCCCACTTGATTCTTCTATTAAATCCGGTAGCACTGCTCGTCGTTTTCTTCTCTGTCTACTTAAACGGACCCATTTTTGCATTGCTCTATTTTTCTGAATTCGGGCTAAAATTCGTCTTCTACGTTGCTCTAGACTTTGAGGGACTGAAATGAAAATGATAAAGTCAGTCCATTTTTCCAATAATTAAAATGAGGAAAATCAAACACTTACGTTTGGATTTGGTTTCGCGTGATCTCTCATTTAGTTCATTAGGATTGGTCCATTTATTATTCTAGAATGCAAACGAAGTTAGATTAATAAATGCCTACTGTGAGAATATGTAGCTTTAATTACTGCAGCTGAATCTCCAAGTAATAAAGAAGTAGAGTCTGTAAGTCCTTCCATAGCAGAGTTAAAGGCCATTTGTAACAAATTATCCCCGAAACCTAAGGCTGGATCTGCTTCCTACATAGATGTATTTTAAGAAATTCATACAAATCAAACGAATGTTACTTTCTACAGACCTGTCCAAATCGCTGATCTAAAGCTTGGTGCATAGGGTCGTATTTCTGTATCTGGATTCCCTTTTCTGCCAATGAGTGAAGTACGTAATAAAAACAGCGTTCAGAAGCTCCATAAAGCGGTTCTTGGTCAATATAATCGACAATGATTGTTGGATCCATACTACGCCAATCGATATGTGTCAATAATTGTTTAAAATCCCTTTCTCTGGTTGTTATATCGTGGCAAATCCAACGACTCATAAACTTCACTGCTGCATCTTGTGGGATTCCATATGCCTATTAAATCAGAGTTAAATTTAATTAATTGCTGATACTAAAATCTAATATTAAATTATATTTAACACACCTTTTCTGTAACGAATTGTTCGATTTGTTTTGGAGGTAAATCCATCATAACTTCATGATTGATAACTTCGGCCAAATTGGCTTGAATAAAAGCTATAGAAGATTTTGTTAAAGATGGAAGTTGAAATTTTTCTGATATTTGTTTCACATGAAGGGCATTTGGAACATCAATATATCGTTCTAAGAAATCAGCACAGTAGTCCTTCAATTTTCGTACAAGAAAATGATGTGATAATCGTATTAATTCTCCAACATTTTCCTTCTTTAAAGAAATACTACCGGTATAAAAATAATTAAGAAAAACTTTAAATATGTCTGGATCTTGACAAGATATTGCCAAGTTTTCTCGGATTGTTTTCTTGGATTTAAACATGGAATCGAAGTAGGCTGATCCAGCAGCTAGGACCCTAGAAATATATGCGTTATATTTTAGAAATTTTCAGTAATTTCAATGAAAAGGGTTCACTTCAGACTTACATTCGATGTGCGAAAAACTGCTTTCCTTGTACATGAAGAACAACATCACAAAACTTTTCGCGTTCTCGTTGTTTACGAAAGAATTCAATCATTTCAATTCCTCGCTGAGGTTCTTGGATCTGGACCACATTACTTCCTCCTGGGGATGAAGCAGTTGAAACAAGGAGTTGTTGTTGCTGAATGTCAAGAATGCCACCTGAGGGTACTAGAGCTGTTGAGTGACCTGACGCTTCTATCCCGGACATTACTTCACCAGTATCCATGTTGCCAACCTTAAAACAGGAATTTAGAAAAAATTAATTTTTTGCCTTCAAAAATGGTGAGATTACTCACTTGATAAGTTCAGCCCACGCTTTAATTCCTCGAATTCGAAGAATTAATTAGAATTTCACTAAACTCACTCATGTCATAAAAATTAAATTTATTTTAAATTCCTTAAATTTTCCATCTCTTCCTGTCTGTTCTGTTGTGTTTTTTCAAAATTTTGAAAAAAGCTTTTTTAGTGAAGGTAATGCGCCACTCACAAGTTTTTTCTTGCAACGACTTCACAGTTGCACACTGTTGCCAATAATATTCGTGTGAAAATGAAAGGAAATTCACTTTCACTTTCATGAGTGAAAGTTTGAAGTTTAACCTTTTTTTCAAACCGCCTTTTTTTTTGTTCTTGTTATGTTTTTTCATTAATTTTTATTTTACATTAAAAATGACAACCATTTTTATTATGAATTTACTAAATTCTCAGAATGACAAAGTCTATTCATGCTTTTTTGTTCATCCTCATTCTTTTCTGGATTCTGCTGGAGCATTAGAGGCTTTCACTTTCACTAGAAACGACTCCTCCTGAATGGGTTCATCAACTTGAACCTGAACGTCTTGTGGTGGTGGTGGTGGAGGAGGGCAATTAGTTGACCCTTTCACTGCTTCTTTTTCTCCCTTCGCATTCGTATCTTGAGAAGTAGAATGGATGACTTTCATTTCCAGCAAAGGCTCCCGAGTGAGTTCAACGATATGTGGAGGATATGATCCATGTGTGGAACAATGATAACCTCTGAGTCCATAGAAGAATGCTTGACTTCTTGGTGCTTCCGTATAAACGCTTCTGTTGGTGTTTGTGTAACTATTCGTTAATCCACTGGCTTGAGCTCCTTGCGTAACTTGCGTATATTGTACATGAGTTTGTGTTGAACGAGTGGCAGATCTGGAAACCTTAGCCTATATTTTGGACAAAACATCAGACACAAATGTTTACGTAAAGCTGTAATAAAAATATTACCAATAGAAGGGCTCGTCGTCGATAATCCCATTCGTTCCAGGAATATCCCGGAACAATATTCGAAGGCTCAACATGGAGTTCAGTTTGAACTTCAGAATCAGGCATTATTTTGTAGAGAAAACGCGTGAATGAACTTTTTCCAGCAGCACCAGCTTCCTTCTTTCTTTTCGATTGTTTTGTTTTATCAATATTACTAATTACTTTCAGATCGTTGGCAACCACGAACCACGATATGGGTCTGCTTTCGTATTGAAAATCAGATTAAAAAATGCATGATTCCGGTTCGATAGTAATTCTTTTATTGCTTTTCATTTTCTAAAGCAAACTGACTGAGTATGAAATTGTTTCATATGCATATGATGAATGATATGGAAAGGGAAAAAATTCTAAAAGGGTATCCGATTAGAATATGATTTTTAAAAATAATTAAAAGTTTGTGTTAATTTCCATAATGGTCTCTGCTCAGAATAAAGAATCGGTCGCTTTTTAGCACCATTTCTTCTGTATTTCTGAAGGTCTCTGTCCTGATCTTCTGAAATTAGAAAAAAATTCTTTTAAGAATTTAGCTTTTTTGACTAATATAACCAAATTAAAGCTTTAATATTAAATGCGTATAACAAGATAATAAAGTAGAACAGAACCCCTAATGTAGTATTTTCTTTCTCATGTCAAATAATCCAAAATTTTAAAATTCTTTTTAATTTAAAAATGTTTATATCTCTCCATACAATTTACTAAGCTTAGTTAAGCTTTCGCTACTCAAAGATCGTTTCGTTGTTTTTGTTGATGATGATGCGTGGATGGGAGGGTTGTTGAACCCGAAAGTGGTATAGCGTGTAGTGTATGAGAGATTTTTTCTTCAAAAAGAGCAATGATGCCAAGCCTAAACATATTCACACAAAAAATTTGAAAAAAATTTGGCATTTGAGAAGGTCAATAAATTCTTGTTTGGAACGACTCCAATTTAAAAAGAATAAATTCCAAAGTGTACCAGGATATCAAAAACATTAGAATTATCAAAAAATACGTTCAATTAAAACTACTAACAATCATGTCACATCAAACTGGGATTGAAGGTATAAAAATCAATTAAAGGAAAAATTTCGTAAAATTAAAAATGATTTATAAA
>JAQGCN010000119.1:0-43237 GCA_034699725.1 Friesea truncata | reverse complement strand
TGTACTCGCCCACTTTTACCTAACAAGTGAATTAATAAATGTTTTTATATTAGGTGTTTGTTTAAATTTATTTATTTAATTTAATTCATTAATTAATATTGTGGCACATACCTGAAGAAATCGGCTATTTTTTACACGCGTGTAAGAAAATAAAATTTGTCATAAGACAAATTTTCCTGCTTGGGTTTTTAATTAATAATAAACTCTAACACTAAACTTTCACCTTTACTTTATGGATTTTCCAATTTTTAATTTTTAACAAAGAAAACAACATCATCTAATAATCAATATAGCTAAAATTCTAACATTAAACCAATGCTTAAAAGTTTCATTGATCCCATCTTACGAATTTTGAACAGGAATGGAAAGCATTAAATTTCTTGCAAATTGCAAATTGCGCAAAAAATGTGAAAGAAGAGAAACAAAAATATTTCTTTCTTGTTTCTTTTTCAATGCTGATGTTGCTGCTTTAGAAGCATTTTTAATTCTTGAAATATTTTTTAAGCCATAAAGAAAATAACTGGCAGTTATTAAGATTAGGACGGAAGTTTGAGTTTTAGAAGAAGAATGAAAATATTTTTTTTAAAGAGAAAGTTTGGAATCCCTGAATGAATGAATAAAGCGAACGGAAACGGAAGATATACATATTTCATTGGAGAATGAAGAAGAAAAAAGGAGAAAAATAATGTGCCTCATCTTTTTGGTTGTAGAATATGGAAAATTACTATAAATAAGACATTTTGGACGTGACGTTGTCGCTCGACATGATAGGAAAACTAAAAGGAATTTGTCAGATTAAAATTAATTACCCATCTCTTTTGTTTAAATTAAATGAAAATAGAATTCACAATATTTACTTTCACTCCTTACATAAAATGAAATGAGGACTCTGAATTTGTCAAATTTAATTTTGAGAAAATTTGGGTGGGGTTGTTTTCAGAGACTGCTTACACTATCCTAGTTTTAATTAAATACAAAAGGAATGTTTACTAAAGAAACCCCATCTTTAAGAGGAGGTGTTACGTAATAGAGACAAAAGGAGAGATGAAAGATCAACCGCTTACGACAACCAACATCACCACGATGCGATGGAAATGGTTTTCTTCCAAGTTTTTATCCTGGAAATTGCTTACTCACCTACCTTACTTCCATCACTTTACTACTCCAAAAAACGACCAATGAGATCAAAGCTCATAAAGTCCAAGTGTTTTTCAAGTCTTTCAATTAAACGAGTCTCATCTCACGTTCGCTTTTTATCATATCGAGGAGGATCCTAAAAATTTCTTATATATTATAGAAAGTAAAAAATACTTGGGCGGATATACTTGAGAATTGCTACAGTTGCATCTTAGAGAGTAAACACTTCCATTTACTTTTTCTACACTTTCATCTTATGAAAAAATTGAGTGCTCCAATATTGTTTAAAAGGACTTTCAAATTATACTTCAAGTGCCAGAATTTTGAAAGGGAAAAAGTAACACTGAAATGCAATTATTTAGTTCTTTAAAACCTTGAATTTTCTTTACTTAATTTGTTTTTAAAAATTCTCAATCGTACACGCAAAAGAAAAAAAACTTGAATTTATTCTTGTTTAGTGGGCCATTTAATTCCTTTGCTTGAAACTTTTGAAAAAAACTGTAAACTGAAACAAAGAGTTTGCTGTTTCTAATTTTTAGGAGCTGACGTCAATGGACTTGTAATCAATATTGTTGAAGGGAAGATAATGGAGAAAGAATGGTGATGGAGTAGGAGAGTAACAGCTGCCAAGAAGAAGGTTTAGGAAGGAAGGATGCTATACACTTAACATGAGGTTTTAGTAGTGAAAATAAACCAAAATTTTCCTTTGAACTTCCTAAATTCCATAGGCATCAATCAGAATTAATTTAATAGGAGAGAATTATTAATGTAGAGTATATTGAACAGTCCTTTGTGGTTAAATGTTTGATTCAGAAGATGGGGTTCTCTACTTTGTGTATAGAAAGTCTACGAAGAAGGATTGATTGAATGCTTCAATTTGAACTTAGAAGTGTGTAAGTTTAGGACATTCAAGTTCTTAATTTAGTAGACTACACTCTATTGATTCAGTGAAGACTGGCTAGTATAGTACTGAGTGGTGACTGGCAGACTGAGAGTAGTGAAAGTTAAATGAAAAAACTAACATTTACACTTAAAGCGAGAGAAAGTCGTTCTCGTAAATTAAATTACTCTTATTGATATTTTCAATGAATAAAACATAACTGAATAATTTTAGATTCTGAATACATTATTAATTAAAGTGAAAAAGATGTCCTCATTCATTCCTTTACCTCAGAAATGTTAGTTGAGTCTCAACAGGGAGTCAAAAGTTCCCAAGTCTCGTGTAATAAAGTAATGATGATGGTAGTAGTGGTTGGTCTTTTTCTTTTCTTAAAATGTAAAATTTTACTCTGACTTTTCTTTCAAATGGTTTTTACGGAGGAATAATAATTGCTCTCAAACTTTCTCCACTTTCTTTTGTTCTTTTTAGTAGGGAGTTTTTCCTTGAGAATTCTCACTCACAATCATTCCCTGTAGTGTAAGTTAGTGTGGTGAAAGTTATGAATTAACATGAGAAGAAGAATTTTATTCTTCCTTTAGAAACATGAGAATGAGAAACATAACACTGAAAGTTAATTTGGGAAATAATTTTAAGAAGAAAAGAGAAAATTGTCATCACTTTAAAAATTCATTTTAAATTACAAAATTATGAAAGAAAGTGAAATTATGAAAGACCAATAATATAAATTTGACTTTGAAAGTTAAAAGTAATTGACTAAGGAATGAGAGAGTTTTAAGCTTTTAAACCACAAAATTTTATGGAGAAAGGCCTTTAGGATGCAATTAAGGAACACATCTCTGTTACTACTTGCTAGATGCTACTATTACTACTGTGTGTTGTAATTCGGAAGAACGTATTGGAAAACTTTAGGAAAGAGGATAAACGGACCTTATGTCCCGTTTGTACTATTCAACTCACTTTCACTTTCCCTTCGTCCAAAGATGCAAAAGGAAACCCAGGATCAGAAACAATCTAAGAGTAGATTTATTGAACCGCAAAGCGGTTCTCATTTTCCCGAGAATTTGATTTCTCTTTGATGAAGATTTATTAAATTTTCTCGGTTTGTTGGTATTACTCAGATTGTAAATATAATACGATTGTTTTGAAAGTAAAAATTGTGGACGAAAGAATTATAAAGTGCAATTTTTATTTCATTAAAGTAAAATTTAGCTTCCTGAATTTAACTTTTTACAAAGCAGAAGTTATACATTTAAAAAAAAATAAATGATGTAATATTAGAGTCATAATTTGAAATCATGAAGCTTTTGATCTTGGTTATTAAAAGTTACAAATTAATTATTGTGTGGTATACTTTTCAAAATTAGTTTTGTGTTTTAGATTAGATTGATGATACTGAAAGCTGATCTCATAAACTGTTTTAACGGAAACTTTTCGTTAACTCTTTTATGTGGAAAGCCTTTTTTCTTCTTCTAAGTTTTTCTTTTTTGATACCCAATTTTTCTTTCTTGTATCAACTTTTTCTAAACTTTTGGATTTCTTATTCCATAAACTTTTAATTTTGGATAACCAATAAAAGTTTATCGATTGGAAGGAGAAAAGAAGATAAATTGAGTACAGACGAGAAATAGACGTGACCCGTAACACATGGACTCAAATATTAACACTCCTGACTCAGGCCTTTAAGCTTTCTTCTTTTCAAAAGCCATAACGCTTCGATGGCATTTATGAATCCATAAATTTGTTCTCAAACACCTTACATTCAATCCAATAGTTATACTCAGTCATCCATTCGAAGAAAGAAAAATATACAAGAAAAAGAAAAGTTAGTAAAAACTAAATTCTTTTAAATCAATGTTTAGAAGGCATAAAAGTAACTGTTCTTTTGTTTTAAGTAAGTTAAATGAAAATGAAATATTTAAACAAAAAGAAGTGAAAGAAAGTTAATTAGGGAAGGGAGGAGAGAAAGTTTTTTCTAGTCAATGAGACATGTAAAACACGTTTTATCCAAAAAAAAAAAGAACACAGACTCTCCCTGGCTGTCTTCAACTGAAATCCTTTCAAAAAAAGAAGGGGAAAGCATTAGGAGACTTTAAGAGAAAGGAAAAAGAAATATAAACGGAATTTACTTTCTCTCCTACTCTTTTCTTTATTCAAACCATTCAACCACTCTTTTTCTTTTTTCTTCTCTTTGTGTTGATTCACCAGTGTTAGAATTTAAGGAAAAATTTAATTAGTTTATTAAACTAAAATTAACTTCATTTATGATAGAAATTGATTTTTGTAAGAAATAAACTTTGGTAAATTATTTAGAATTTGATATGACTTTTGGTGGAGAAGTGAAAGGTGTTAGATTGAATTTCTTTCTCATATAGTATAGATATTAATACGTTTTGAAATTAGATTTATTAAATTGAATTTTAGAAAATGAGAAATCTTATCACTGGTTTTCCTGCCTGTGATGATGAGAGAGTAAGACACACACTTGCACTCTTTTCTATCCACACACACACACATACACACTTTCTCCTGCCCCATATCCTCCTTTCACTCTAATCAATAACTCAACTCTATGTAGTAGCCAGTGTTTTCCCTTTCTTTTGAATCAATACCACAAGTAGTGAAATGGATCCAAAGTTTAGGTCTACTACAGACATTTTCAAAATTGAGGTTCGTTGAAGAGAAAGGAAGACCATAGTGAAGACCGTGGTGTCTTTCTTTTCGAATGAGAGTCTCCTCTTCTTTCTCTTGGCTTTAAAAACGGGAGGATTAAAATCCAAGGAGTAGAATTCCTCGGTTCCTCAGTCACAAACTCGTGTCATTCGGAATCGGATCAAGAAAATTTTCAGGGAACTCTCCTCTTGGCAAAGCTTTTCTTCAGTTACTCTTAAACTTCCTCACTGATTACACTCAACATGTACTAAATCTTTTTTCTTCTCCACACGAAATACTTCACATCAGTCACTCGCTTCCGTTATTTTCTTCAACTACTTCACACTTGGAAAATAAGGTACGTTTTTTATTATTACTCTTCTAAAAGAATCAAATTAATTGGAAAAACTTTCTCTTACTTTTACTTACACTTTACTCTAAGATTGAGCCAATAAACACACACACAACAACAAAAATAGGCACACATGCTTTTAATTTAACTTTCTCCTTTAACTCGAAAAGCTTATTCTTAGCTTTTTTTTTCTTTTAAGGAATTAAAAGTTGAACTTTTATCAGAATTCTAAAGTTTTTATATATTTAAAAATTTTTAGTTTCTCCAATATTAATTTATTAATTAATTGCCAATAATTCGAAAAATTTTAGTTTAAAAATACTGTGGAAAATTTTTAACTTTTTTATTTCTAAACTTTCGTTGTTTTTTTAATTGTTTGCAATCTGTCTTATAAAGACTGATTGAAACATGATAAAATTCTTTTTAAACTTTTAATTAATTCATCTTAAGAAATTGATTAAATCTTACAATTTCAAACATTTGAGAATTTTCACTTAAAACTTCATCAACAATCTTTTTCTTTCTTAAGTTCAAAATTTACTTTAACTTTCTCTCCTATCATTCAGATGATTCACATAATGTGATTCTTCAAACTTTGAAGTTCAAATTATAATAGAAAGGTGAAAATTTAATTAAAATTGAATTGAGTCTACAATTGGTTAAGTCAAATTAACCTGAACAATAGGGGATCTTTGGAAATTTTATTCTATTCATTTCATTGTTGCTTACACGAGCATATAAGATTTCATTGTTTGACCTTCTTTTCAGAATCATGAGTTAAATTTACTCGGATAACATTTATATAAATTGCACAATACTTCAATCTAAGGTCAGTCAATTTAATTTATCAACAGAAACTCAATTAAATTTCAATGTGGGAGGACTTGAATGTGTTAATTAATTAATGATCCTCAAAATGTGTGTCGTACTGTGATTTAGAGCACTTATTGATTTCGAGAGAGTTGACCCGTTAAGATTGAAATTCGACTGCATGAGAGATTTTTAATTATGAAATATCATTCTTACATTGATTTTAATTTTTCATAGGACAGAATTATGATGTCCGAGACAACAAGTGTAAGCAGTGGTGAAAAAATGGTAACGAGTTCCACAATGATGGACGATCCAGATCTTCTTGGAACTCATCAAATTTTCCCGTCCACATACAGACCCTTCTTAGATGAGCTATGCTCTACTACTAAATTCACAAAGAGTGAAATTAGATTTTTATACCGTGGATTCAAGCAGGTAAACAACAAAAGAAATTTAAATTAAATTTTAACATTATTATTTTAAGAGTCTGAATAATAATATACCATTGGGAACAATTGTTATTCTCATGAAATGTAAAATGGTAAATTTCCACCCATTAATTTCCAATTGTTTTCTCAAAAAGAGAAAGTGAAACGAACCTCCTTTCTCCTTTTGTTTCTTTTGTATTTACGGACAGAATAGACTCTGGGAGCTCATAAATCCTAACAATAAGAAGAAGAACTCTACTTACTACTCGACCTTTCTCAAATCAATCTCTCAGATTTATATTTAACAAAGAGAAAAAAATCAATTCAATGGACCATTTCATATCAATATCATAGACGCGATAGACTATAATAATACATCCTACAATAAAATAATATTTTCATCTTATATTTACTCAAGTGAGAAAAAGAAAGCATTTTTAGATGAAAGGTTGAAAGGAAGGAAGGATAGAAGATTCAAATCTTGTATAGTTTGTTAGAAATTCAATAAATAAACCTCAATATAGGAATTTTAGTTTCAAAGTTTCTTTCATGCTTTCACTCTCACAAAGTTAAATTTAATCCTCTCGCCTTCGTCTTTTAACTTGAATTCGTGTTGTTTGAAAAGATATTTTAAGGCTTAACTCACTCAAGTTTTTGGAGATTTTAAGCATCTTTGATTAGAATTCTAAATTGAAAACGTGTTTATATTCTCATGTTTTGAATATTTATTTCTATTGTACTATATTAATTCAAATTCAATAAATTTATAAGAGAATTCTATGTTTTTTTTGGCTTTTTCTAAGCAACAAGAACAAGTGTCTTATGAATACAAATTTTTAATTTAAATAATTATGATTCTTGAATGCTTTTACAAAAATTTCAGCAGTGGAATTTTACTTCAATTTTTTTTT
This sequence comes from Friesea truncata, assembly GCA_034699725.1. Taxonomy (NCBI): domain Eukaryota; kingdom Metazoa; phylum Arthropoda; class Collembola; order Poduromorpha; family Neanuridae; genus Friesea; species Friesea truncata. The sequence goes on along the minus strand of JAQGCN010000119.1, from coordinate 36,046 downwards.
TCGATTAAAATAATTCCCAAACAAGTTTCTGTTTTGTACCAACCTCAAAGTTTGGAAATGGAGTCAACGACACGTTCCTTTTTCAATTTATTAACGCTTGATATATAAAGTAACTTTTGAGAAAAAAAAGAAAAACTTATTTATATTCTAAACTGTATCTTTCTAAATAATAGGAAAATATATGCACAAGAAGAAAGTAAAAATAAAAGTCAAGAACCAATGCCAAAAAGTAAGATTCTCTGTCACGTATCCCATTCCTGAAATTCTGCTATCTATATGCAGGATTGTAAAGTGTAATGTTGTTGATCCATTATTTGGATTTTTGGTTACTGTAAAAAATGTTGCATTTGACATATTATTGGCATCATATGTAACTCTACAAACTCAATATTTCCCTTGCGGATGAGGCGTGTGAAGAGCCTGAAAATATTGGCATATATATTTCGACAGAAGACGATAAGATCCAAAATACTAAATTTAACCGCAGTAGGAGTCAGATAGATCTATAAGCCCAGGCCTAGAACAGAATTTATATAAGAGCTATTACGCGAGGATGAGCAAGAACCACTCGAAGTCACTGCCAAGTTTTCACTCTACGCCTTCTTAGAAAAAACTTACACTACAAAAGATCCAATAATTATTTACTGCCCTACCCAAAGGACTTGCGGATATTTGAGTGAATGACGTTTCTTAAAAAACTTTTTTGTTTTCTTTTCTTCTAGGAATGTCCAGGTGGAATCGTCCAAGAAGATACATTTAAAGATATCTATGCCAAGTTCTTCCCATACGGCAGTAAGTCAACTTTTTACTATTCCCATGTCACATTCTGTCACTCTTAATTTAATCGAAGGAGAAAATAAATTTATACCCACCAATCACAGGTTAGATAAAATCGAACGTGATTTCAAGATTTCACTATTGGAAAAGAAAGAAGCTTTCTTTCAAATCTTTCTAAGAGCTCTCAATGTTTTTATCCAAATATTGCAAATGAATAAATTTACACAAACGAAGCTTAAATCAGACGAATCTTAAACACTCACTTTTTTTCTAAACTGTTGAATTAGTAATTAATAATAAGGAATTATAAATTTGTTTTAGAACTTTCGGAATCCTTATATGCATTTTAACATTAATTTCATGTGTGTAGAATTTATCTTCTATTTTTTCTAGAAAATCCAAATAAATTCTAATAAAATTTTTATTTTATTATTACAGCCTCGAGTAGATATGCTCACTTAGTTTTCAAAGCATTTGATATAACAAGTTGTGGAGCAATCACTTTTAAGGTAAGAAAGTCTTTTTTTAATTATCCCTAGTAAAAGTTAAGCTATTAAATTAAAAGCAGAGTTTTGACGACTTGAGTCTCCCATTAAACTTCCTAAAAGGAACTCCTTACCACTTTATACAGAATCTAACTTTAACGAAATTACTCCATGTGTGGTAAAGTCTGAACCAAAAATTAACTTGGAGAAAGTGGTGAAAGAGAGGGTTGAATGAATTGAGATAAAGTCAACATTAGTAGTCACTAGTGTAAGTGAAGTGAAAGGATTTTTCGATGAAATGAGAGTGAAAGTAAAATATGTTGTGATTATGAATTATCATTGTCTTTAGGACATGGTTCTTACATTGTCAATCCTTCTCCGTGGCTCAAATCGGGAGAAACTCAAATGGATATTTTCAAGACTCTACGATCTCAATGGAAATGGATACATTACTAAATTAGAGTTCTTTAATATTATATCTGCAATTCATGATCTCGTCGGAGTCTCGAAACAAGTGAGTCTCTTCGAACTTTATTTCTTTTCCTTCTTACTATCCTATGAATGCAAATTTTTTGGAAAAGAGAAAGAAAGAAAGAAGTCCCTTGTGAGTCGCCGTCAGCAAAATCCCATTTCATCATTCTTATTTCGTGCATAAAATCTCAAAAACCTACTTTTCTCCTTCAAGACAAAGGAAATGATAAACTTTTTAAATCCAACTTTTATTGATGTTCAACAAATTTTTTTCTCATTTTCTAGGCTGAAGATAGAAAAACTAAGGATCACGCTGATAAAATTTTTAATAAATTTGATATTAATCGTGATGGAATTGTAACAATTGAAGAATTTTTAGAATCCTGCTTAAAAGTAAGTTTAATTTTATTTTCTATAATTTTGTAAATCACTTATTATAAAGCTTTAACTTTCACATGAAAAGACTTCTTAGATTGAGTCGATTTGAGAAAAGGCTTTAATAGACTTTCATTGGTTTCCTTTTCATTCCTTCTTCTATTCAATAACTTATACAACGATTCAATCCTTGTCATTATTGTCCCCAATCAAAAAATAAACTAAAGAAAGAATATTCTGAAAAGGGACTTAAAGTAATCGAAATGTAGGAGGAAAAGTTTTTAAAGAGAAATTGAAAAAAAAAAGTTTTGATGAGAGCATAAAAGGCGAAGAAGTTCAAAGTTTAACATTCACGTCAGCAGAGAAAGAACATATTCATTTGAGGCAATTAGGGATGTCTAACGGTCGTCGAGCGTCTTTTGACAGTCTCCTCAATAAAAGTCAACTCCCTCATCGTGTCACCCCGCACAAACTTTCACCGATAGAATACTAATTTGGAGATGATGACCTTTACAACGTCACACAAATTCTTCATTTTCGATCTTTCTCTTCCTGTTCTAATTATTGTCTTCTTTTTTTATTACAGGATGAACTTATTATCAAGTCTTTACAAGCATTTAGCAATACGCTATGAGTATGCGCAAAGGAAATTAATTTTTAATTCCATATTTTAAGGTGAAGATTTCCTTTTATTTTTTATGCTTTATCAAAATTTACGACATGCTGTTAAAAACAGCATGTCATATAAACAGTATAGTAAGCGAGAATTTTGCAAAATATTTGCTTTAAATTGTTATTTGTATTTGTAGCTTAACATGGGTGTTTCCATCTTTTAGTCACGCAAAAATATAATTTATTTTTATTTTTGTGTACATATTGCAGAGACAAAGATTGATTCACGCAAGGATTCGGAACAATTCCTAAGTTTCTCTACTACTTTCTCCAACATCATCAATCATCGTTAACTTGTGTTCTTCTTCTGAATTTGGGAGCAAGAGAAAGTCAAATCCTCGGAGCCACCTCAAAATCGTCCTCATCAGAGTTCGAGTCCAAGAACATATTAATTGTAATTTGTGTCACTTAATTGGAAACATTATTATTTACAAGGAAACGAGCTGAGGGATCTCTTCTAATACTGATACATCTTCCCTCTTTTCAGCCCTTAACAACTAAAAACTTCATTTCACTTCAACCAATATGAACTGACACCTTTATTTTGTATTATAATTAAGGCACTTCCTTCATTAAAAGGAAGGAGTGCTTCTTTTTTGCGCTTCCAAAATGTCAGAATTCCACCAAATCACCTTTAAATGAATCAAAATCATTTATTTCATTTAATAGAAATCTTTTCTTTCTTCTTAGAATCTTCTCTGTAAGTTTAGTTAAGTTATATTTTGGAGAGAGTTTAATTTATAATTTTTATGAATTAGAATATTAATTATAATTTTTATGAGTTTTAGATTTGTATAGAATAATATAACTCTTTAAATTGAAATTAAACAAAGAAGTCTGTGATTTAAAAAAAGAAACCCGACTCACTTGTCACTCCACATCCACATATGTTTAATGTAGAGACTTTAAAAAATATTATAAAAACACTGACTACTGAAATCATTATTAATTGTTATTATTAAATCCATTGAAAAATAAATCAGCGATGGACTTTAAATAAAACAAAGCGAAATTGAAACAGTTTATTTTCTTTTTGGCTTCTGAAAAAACATTTATAAAAGAATCAAATAATTAATTTAATTGTATTAATAGTATTTAAATCAAATTAATTAAAAACTTTTCTAACTTAAATTGATTTATTCTTTGGTTCACAGTCTCTTAAAAAATTTTAATTCATTTTAGAATATAAAGTTAAAAAAAAATTTTTAAGAATTTTAAAAGAAATCAAGAGAAATAGAGAATGGTGAAAGTTTCTTCCGGGGGGTACGCGTAAATTTTTAAGTTTGACTATATCTGACATCTATCAGAGCATGCATAACTAAACACCTGGAGAAAATAAAAACTTTACCATAAAAATAAACCTTTGAGGATTCCAGCAGAATTTTACCATGAATACTCCTATTATTGAAAAGAAGTATAAAATTCTTCAGATTTTTTTTTCCAAATTCTTATTCTTTTCGAGAATAATTAATATTTTGTGATACGTTTCAATTAATTACAACAGAAGAAAAAACAAAGCGAAGATAAAAATTTGTAGAAAACCCAGCTTATTTTATCATGATGAAGCAACTATTCCATTCGTTATGTTTATGTCATTATATGACTATTGTAGGAATTTTTAGGGTAAAAGAGAAAAAAAGCGTAGAATAAAACTGAGCTCTGCTTGAGGCCTTTTAAAGCGCCATTCACAACAAGCAAGCCTCTCCACAAGGAGTGAAGTACTGAAGTTTGTCTCTTTTGTTTGGAATTTTAGAGGGTTTATTTTATTTCTCAGAAAAATTAAGTGAAAGGTTTATTAAGTTAGTTTAGTTTAATTAGCTTAATTGTGAGTGAGTGTTTATTACGAATAAGGTATTAGTTGGTTGAGCTTCCAGACACATTAAGTGTCATCTTATAATCATGGATGTCATGGGAGAAGAAGAAGTCATTGATGAAGTACTCGAGATTGAACGGAGCATGCAAATGGAATTAGAAAATGAAAAGAATAACGCCGCTAATATCCAATTAATGGAGGATGTTGAAGTCATTCATCACGGTGTGCTTCCGCAGGATCATCAGGTGCTTTTTGTTGGGAATGATCAGTATCCAATCCTTAATAATCATGATAACCACCAACTCCAAGATATTGGAATTGAAGATAATACAAGTGGACAAATGAATGAATCAAATATGGAACATCCACCGAATGATGGAGATAACAATAATAGTTCTGATGACGAAGTTGGAGAGAATGGAATTGATTCAGAAGGAAATCCTAAAAGTGTTACTATCGTCGTTCAGTTAACTGACGAAGGAGCTATTACACTTGATGAAGATGGTGTTGTTCCTGCAGGTAAATTATTTAGTAGTCTTATTGTTTGAAACAGAAAGTGAATTTGTATAATTAAATTCTTAGGTGCAGAACCGCATGTTTATTTTCCCATTACGCTACCAGCAACAAAAGTCAAATCTGTACAAAATCCACTCCTTGGTGCAAAGGACTTCCAAACAGGACAACGTGCTAGGAAGACAAAACCACAAGCAATCTTGTACAATGATGAGATTGATCAAGTTTATGAAATGCTCCCGGATCGCACAGGTATCTCAATCCAACCTCCTCAGTCACAATCTTCTGAAGTTGAAGACGATGAAGATGAGCCTGAAGTTATTGAAGTATCTGATGAAGATGATGATCAAGCAGCCGTACCATTTTCAATTCCTGAACACTTTTTGGGTCAAGGTCCAGATCCAACAACTTTAGCCGAATTGGCAAGTACATTGCTTCCTGCTGATATCAACATTGAGATGGTAGAGAATTTCTTCCAGTCAAATTTTCAACAAAGCGAAGTCTGGAAAGAGGCTGATAAATTGTTTGCTAAAACAAAGTACAATCCACCACCGGGTAAATTACTCAATTATTATACTCTTTTTCTACGTTTTTATCAAATTTTTCTTATTAGAAATGCCAAAAGAGGAACCACATGAGGATCATAGCTATTGTTCGATGCATTTGGCCTCCAACTCAGCCTCGGCAACGGCTCAAGTTCAGGTTTCTCCCGAAGTGACTACTGTCGTCGAGAAGACGACGCCGACTGTGGAAAATACTGTCGTAGAGATGATAAGTACAGGGTAAGGATAACCTGTTCCTTGAAATTATTATACTAAATTGTGTAAATAAAGTGCAATTTTCTTCAGCTAACAAAGCTTAATCTGAGTAGTTGTTTGGTTTTGGTGTACGTGTGATATTATGTCAACTTTGCCATTTTCGTTAGTTTTATTTTCATTTGCAAATTGTTGGAGTTTCTTAGTTAGATTTTGCTTATACGCTGGTGAAATTGACTCGTGATAAATTGGCTGGACTCTCAATCGTATGTTTCATTAAAATGTAATCTTTAGCTAAGCTTGTTGCTTGCTAAATTATCAAATAGTGGTGCCTACCTACATCGTTTGAGATTTTATAATTAAATTAACTACACTTTTTAGTCCAACACCAAAAAGACCATACCCAACTCGTCAAAATCGGAAACTACCAGCTCACTTAGCAGATCCAAATTATATTAACTTGGATGAATCCAAACGTAAATTTCAAGACGAGCCTAGTATTCTAAATACTTCTTTGAGTAAGAAAAAGAAAACGGAAGAAGATGATGAGGATGAATTGTCTATTGTTGAGAATGACGATGACCCTAACAAGTAAACTAACGAAAAAAGTTGAGTTAAGCTATTTAATTTTTCTTCTTCAACTTTTACAGGTTGTGGTGTATTTGCCGAAAACCCCACAATAACAGATTTATGATTTGCTGTGACATCTGTGAAGAATGGTTTCATGGAAAATGTGTTGGTGTTACGAAAGCTAACAGTTCAAAGTTTGACAAATGGGTATGTCCAGACTGTAAGAAGAAGAAAGCTGAAAAGGAAAAATCTCCTGCTAAAGTATATCAACGTAAGAGCAGAGGCAGTACTGGAAGCACCAAGGATGACAACGTCACACCCAATAGCAGCAGCACTGAGACTAAATTGACACGTAACCATTCTACAACAACCCCCGAAGTAAAAGACAGTCCTGCCAAGTCCTCCAAAGTGAAGGAAGAGAAATCGGACAAAGAGAAGGAAACAAATAAACCAACATTCACTCAATCTGAAATTTCGATAATCCGTCAATCATTCCGAAAAAAATTTAAAACAATTTTTGAAACAAGATGGAAGGAATTGACTGAAACTGAACTAGCAGAAGTACCAAAAGAGAATACACCAAAATCTCTTTCCTTGGATATTGAAACTGAATCATTCAATTCATTCTCAGGAATCACTCTCAAGTATAAAAATAAATGTCGTAGCATTATCCTCAATTTGAGTGATTCCAAAAATAATCTTTTCAAAATGATTGCGATGAATAAATTGAAACCCAAAGATCTTGTCAAATTGGAATCCCTTGATAAAAATAAGAAAGTTGAAAAAATGAAATTAGATTCTAAACATCGTCATTCAACACGAAGTAAGGAATCTGTGGATTCTTCATCAAATGATGCTCGATCAAGTACCAGTGAAAAAGCGAAGGGAACAACTGAAGATAAAAAAGAGACTGCCGCAGAATCTGGAGATTCCAAGAAAACAAGCACAATATCTTCTTCATCTCCTCGTAAGCAATCATCACAACAGCATTCTCACTCTTCTAAAAGTGACAAGTCATCATTAAAGTCAAGTAATGAAACATCCAAACCAAGTTCTGAGAAACAAACTGGAAGTAAGGATGACAACATCAGACGCAATAGTAGCACTGAGCCTAAATTGACACGTACCCATTCTACAACCCCTGAAGTCAAAGACAGTCCTACCAAGTCGTCCAAATTGAAGAAAATCAAATCGATCAAAGAAAAAGAAACAGATAAACCAACCATGTTGACTCAGTCTGAAATTTCGACAATCCGTCAATCGTTCCGTGAAAAATTGAAAACAATTTTCGAAACAAGATTGAAGGAATTGACTGAAATTGAACTAGCCGAAATCCCAAAAGAGAATACACCAGATTCTCTTTCGTTGGATATTGAAACTGAATCATTTAATTCATTCTCAGGAATCACTCAGAAGTATAAAAATAAATGTCGTAGTATCATCTTCAATTTGAATGATTCACGAAATAATCTTTTCAAAACTATTGCAATGAATGAATTAAAATCCAAAGATCTTGTGAAATTGGAATCCCATCAATTGGCTTCTGATGAATTGGCTCAGTGGCGACTGAATGAATCCAAGAAGGAGTTGGAAATGATTAAACGAGCAGAAATTGCTAAATTTGAAGAATTGAAGAAACAAGAAAAAATTGATCATGAACTTGGATTTGAACAAATATCAAAAGTAATTGTTGAAAATGAAGTTCGATCACTTGGTGAAACATTTAAAGTAGATGATAAAGTAGAGACAGGTATTGTTATAGATCCTACACATTCAAAAACAATCACACGATCCTCATCTCGTCACAAATCATCACATCATTCTAAGAGTGATAAGTCATCCTCATCATCAAAGTCAAGCCATGATAAAAATAAGAAAGATGAAAAGAAGAAATCAGATTCTAAACATCGTCATTCAACAAGAAGTAAAGAATCTGTGGATTCTACATCAAATGAGGCTAGGTCAAGTACCAGTGAAAAAGCCAAGGCAACTGACGAAGAAGATAAAGAAGGGACGAGTATTGCTGTGGAATCTTCAGATTCTAAGAAAACAAGCACAAGATCTTCATCTCGACACAAATCATCATCACAACATTCTCACTCTTCTAAAACTGATAAGTCATCATCATCAAAGTCAAATTCTGAGAAATCCAAATCAAGTACTGAAAATAAGAGTAGAAAAGAAGAAAAGAAATCAGATTCGAAATCTGCTGAACAGCAGCGATCAACGAGAAGTAAAGAAACTTCTGCAGAGACTACACCAACGGATGCTGAACTTCCTTCGTCAACAATCAAGACTCCAGATTTTACACCTGATGAAACTGGAGTTGGAAACTTGGACAAGGATACCCCAGAAGAACAGAAACCAATATTAAAATCCAGATTTAACATGCCAGAATTAGGAAGTTTTAATGCTTCACTTTTTAATGTATCGCATCATTCCCTATCTGGACCATTTTTCCCGACGAGCCCTGTACCAATTGTTGGCCGAATTATTCCATCCACTGTTTGGGATTATATTGACAAGATGAAAAAATCCAAGGTTTGTACTTTTCATTTTTATTGCGTTAAATACAACGTTGCTTGAATTTGATTGGTGTACTTTTAAAGTCATACGACCAACATCAATGTAATGTTTTTGTAAAGCTAACGTTCATGAAGTCTGTTAATTCTTTTTGTCAACAGGTCAAACAGACTAAGATTGTCTTGTCTTGATTATAATTGAGTGTTTTTTTAACTGATTTGTTTAATTTTTAGGAAGTGATTGTTCTACGGTTGGCTCCAAGCACACCTGCTGATGCTGAGGGTTATATGTCATTCTTTACATATTTTTCTTCACGTAGTCGATTAGCAGTTCTTGGTGGGATTGCTTCGCCTATAAAGGACGTATACCTTGTACCCTTGGAAAAACACACGCCTATTAATAAAGTAAATCCTTTCTATATTAAATTGTAAATATTGTTTAACATTAAATTAATTTAGGCATTGCTCCCCTTGAATGGTCCTGGACTCCCAAAGAACCGATCACATTGTCTCCTTGCTATAATCACACGACACTCTTCTGAACTTGCTGTTGTAAAAAATAAACGAAGAAATTCTCCAATGGATATAAATTCACCTAAAAGAATGAAACTAAGTACTGAGATTAAACCTGGTTTAATAAGTTCTTTGAATCTCATTTCACCAATGCGAGCATCCAGCATAACATCATCCCCAGCTGCTGAAACACCGAAGAAAAGTCCCGAAGAGAGTCAATCCAGTGAAGACCAACCTCCTCCAGTTAATGATGATGACTTGCCCTATACACCATGGGAAGAAGATGAAGATGAAGAAGAGGATTTGGGTAACAATCCCGGTATGTGATATTTTATCATAATAAATAAAATATTGATTATAAGGAAATGTTTATTTAGGTGCTGGTGTTGCTGTTTTACCAACTTCTTCTTCACCTATTCCCAATCCTTTTTTGAAAGATTTACAAGAATTAGAGGCAAAAATTCAAGAAGAACAACAGGCTATTGAGAGTATGACGATGCAAATGATTGCTAATCAAGATTCTATTATTCCCGGTTTAGATGGGGAATTTGGAGGAGTTGAGCCTGAGGCGGATTAATAAAGTTCTCAATATTGTTATTTTCCTAATTAATTATTTATCTCATTTAGAAAACCAAAAAGTAGAAGAGTTTATTGTATAACGTATAAATTTTATTTGACAAGTAGATGTTGGAGAATTTTTACGTTAAATCCTCCAAATTTATGCAACTTATTCATATTATGGGAAAGTAAGAAGATTTATCTTTAAAAGTTTAATTAATAAAGACTTATAAAAATTCTGGTTTTAATTGAGTCAAAAGTTAAGTTTGTTGTGAGCTGTTTTTTTTGTGTTTGGTTTTACATTCAAAGTGCGCCAACGCATTTAAAAGGCAAACCAAAACAAAAATTTGTAGGGAGTCAATTATTTTATTTTAACTTTTAAGGTTTCTTTTTCTTATTCCTTTGAAGACTTACCGTTGAAAATGTACCGGAGGTATTTAACAAATATAGGTCGAGGGCGTAGGGCTGAAGTCGAAACACGAAATTTTAGGTTTAAAGAGCTATTACCACTTCAATTAAAAAATTCTGTGTCTGGGAAAAGTGAAAGAGGAGTCGGTAAGTTATTATAAGCTATACCTTTATTCTTGTTACATGGTAAAGTTGATAAATTTTTGTTATTAGATAATACATGTATTCAAGATATGGCAGTAATGTTTGCATGTATGAAATCAAATGATTTTAATGAAACACTCTGTTCAAAAGAAATTAAAACTTTTCAAGAATGCTACTTAAACCAAATGGTAAGCTCAACACAACTTTTTGTAATAACTTATTTATAATTTATTATTGTTATTTATAGAAAGTAAAAAATGAACGGCGTGAGTTGGAAGAAACTGGTAAAGATAGCCCAGGAACCAAAAATTTAACCCCCAAACAATTAAATAGGTTACTGAAAAACCATCCTCAATTTAATGAACCATCGACGATAAAATATTCTCGATAAGCCAAATCCCAACCAACCCTCAGTTCATTATTCTATCAATTAGAAGTTAAATGATTCACTTAACAATAAATAGGATTTAATTTCTATTTCATCAATTACTTATTTTTAAGAGTCATACAAAGAAATAGCGGGTGGAGTTCCTTTAACTTATTTTGTCAATTTAACACAAATAACATCCAATCAATCAGGACAGGATGAAAATATATGCCCAGCCATTGAAGTAAAAGATATGCCCAGCCATTGAAGTTTGTCTTAGTGTCTAGTAAGTGTGTAAAAACACGTTTGTACGTGAGGCCTCAAACAATGATTTTTTCTTATATTTCCCGCTCTGTCTCTTTCGATAATGGAGTACGTCCATATATTACCTAATCTTAAATTGAATAAAATAACCTCACATAAAGCATATGCGAAATTATATGTAATTTGACTTAAAAAAGATATATTTTTTAATTTAAGCAATAGTTGCAACAATTATTAAGTTTCGTTTATTGTTTTCTTTTCGAAATTCTTAATTATTTTCATTAAACTCCATATTTTGAAATAGAAACCCCCCAACATTCTTACTAGTGAGATAATACATGAATACAACTTCATTTCATTTCTTTGTGTTGGTGTTTATCTCCCTCGTTTTGCATTGCAAGTTGTAACAAGAACGTTGAGTTGAGTTGAGTCGACCTTAGATTACTGCCAACTGCAGCAAGTAAGTTAAAGTAAATCTCAAATATGGATGGATGGATTAAATTAACCATCTTCATTAATTAGTTTATCTACAAAAGTTCAAATTTTGGTATTTTCGTTTCGTGCAGACAGTGGCAATTTGCCTTTAGCTAATTGCTGTTTCTCCGTTTCCGTTTTTTGGTGCTTCTGGTTCTGGTTGGTTCTCCCGTCGTCCCGTGTTAATTAATGGTATGTTATTTTCCGTAGCATGAATGAACATAATGTTTAGTGTTTTATTTCCTCCAAAAACAGAAGATTAGTCTTGTAATTAAAAATAGTCATTTTCCTGGATTTTTTTCTTTTATGTTTAAAATAACTTGATTTCTAAATATAATAATCCAATTAATTTTAGTAATTTGGAAACAAAATAAGTAATAATTTTTTCTTGTTGATTGATTCTAGAAAAATGAATACAAGAAGACAAAAGGAAAAATTGGGTCTCCCGAAAGGAAGAAGTTTGTCCGACTCCTCAACTTCATCGTCATCAGCTTCCTCGGACTCGGATGATGCCTCAGACAATGAACAAGAAGTGTTCAACAAATTTGAAGACAAAGAAAACCGTGTAGCCACTATTCCAGCCGTGGGTAATCTTCAATTAAGTGATGAAGATGAGTCTGACCAAGAAGAATCCATGGAGCAAGACAACGCAAGTAGAGAAATAAATGTAGTAGTTTCACATGAAATCTCTGCCCCATCAATGCCGGATCTGCAGTTGAGTGATGAAGAAGACGACGATGAAGGCCTTCCGGTTGTACCTTTAAATAACAGTGCAGACGACGATCTAGAGTCGATTGATTCCAAACTTTTGTTTCGGGGTTCCTCCCCACCTCCTACACCTACGCCTGTGTCATTTTCATTTGTTGCTCCCGCCGCACCAGCTCCACGTCTGCCACCAGCAGTTCCATCAACATCAAAAGCCATTCCTTCAACATCTAAAGCGGTCCCGTCTACATCTAAATCAATGCCTTCTACTTCAAAGGCTGCAGCGTCAACATCAACCGCTTTAGCTATTCCTTCTACTTCGAAAGCAGTTGCTTCAACATCTAAAGGAATCGCATCTTTATCATTGGATCTTACGACTGGAAAACCCTCACCTAAACCAAATACAAGAGGTAGAAAAGGTGCTGCTGCTTCTAAAACTCCAGTAATTCCCACGGTTACTACACCCACTCCCACGCGACTTAAGAAGAACATACGAAAACAATACAGCGATCTTATTCAAAAATGTCAAGGTATGTCCAATAGTTTATCTCTTGTGAAATTATTAATAAAAGTCGCTACTTTCGCTTATGTATTTTAGAATTCGAGGAGAAGGAGGGATTTGATGAGACTATGGAAACTATGATGAGTGGTAACATTGGCAGAGGCCAGGAATTGTTGGAAGAAGTTGGTGGTAAGTATATCATCTTGTGACATTGAAAAATTGAATCACAAATATAAAAAAGTCATAATTTTTATTAATTCATCAGGTGGCCCTGGAGACATGTTTTTGGCTTTTCTTCACACAAGAATTTGTTCGGGAATGTTGAAATTCAAGACTGTTAATATTGGCAGCAATACGTCTGCATTCAAAGTTGATCAATTTATTGAAAGTTTGGTAAGTATATTCTAATATCAATCATCTTAAAATTGACATTCTGTTAATTTCCAGTTAGAGAAATGTATGACGTCGGATGGTGATTACAATCCGCGACTAGCTGTAAGATGCATTTCGTCCAGTGCAACGGATTGTTGCAAGTCTTTGAGTCCGATGACAGCTCTGGTTGGTTCTTTTGATCGTGATGGACTTTCTAAACATAAAGAAAAGGAGAAAAAACGTGCACCACGAAAACGTCAATTTGATGAAACAATGACACAACAGACGCAACATGAAGTTGTGAAGTACACTACAACTACATCTTCTGAAATTCTCGGACCAAGTAAGGGTACCAGTCAAGAATCATTTTCAAAGGAAATCTTACGAGTGCTCCGGACAAATTACAATTCAGACCCAACTGTGCCAATCAATTTGTTTGAATTTACTATGGATAAAACTTCATTCTCAAGCACTATTGCTTCCCTGTTTATCGTTGCTTTTTTGGTGAGAGATGGAGATGTCTGTCTGTACCGTCCTGGTAAGAACAAAGTTAATGCTGGGAAGTTGTAATTTAACTAGATAATAATTATGAATTAGATGGTCATGAAAATCATAATTACACCATTTCAATCAAACCAGACAAACCACCGAAGAAGAATATGATGGAAGATTTTCTTAATAAGAAGAAGAAAAAGAAGAAGCGTAAGCGAGATTCGGAAAGATCCCAATACATTGTTTCTTTTTCAATGAAACGATTTAAGGTAATTTTTTGTAGTTTGTAGTTTGTTTTTGAATAATTTAATAATAAATTGTAATTAAATTAGCAATTGGCTGCAATGTCCACTGGAGAGGATATTATCTCGGAGCATCGTCGTCGTGTGGGTGACATTGATAATGATGAAGAGGATGACTAGAGATCTCTTAACATTTTCTTTCAACTTGACATAATTGTCAAGTATTAACGTCTTTATAAATATTTAGGTTAAGGTTTGACAAGCTTTACCAAAAGCTGTTTCGTTGGACAAGACAAGTCCCTGTCCCATGTCATGTCCCACGTGTAATGACAGAGGCGGGAGACCAAAATTTTTGTTTGTAATTCCCTAAATTACTCAGTTAAATAAAATGAATACTTTCGGTTAAATTGAGTTTTGACTTTTGACTATCAATCATTCGTGATGATGTCAATTAGAGGATTTCGTATAATGTGTCGTGGGATGTGTCAATTGTCAACACGAAGTAGTGAACTTATACAGCAAAGAGAAGCCCGTTTACTAAAAGTAGCAATAATTGGGATGCCAAATGCCGGGAAAAGTACACTCATTAATCAATTATTAGAATTAGAGGTAAGTGTCGTGTCGTCAATTCTTACTTGTAAGGTAATTGAGTTTAAGCTTTTGTGTTTTTCTTAGGTTTGTCCAGTATCGAAACGTGTCCATACAACTCGTCAACCTCAAAAAGCAGTATACCTGAGAGATAATACTCAAGTAATATTTGTTGACACCCCTGGAGTTGTAAATCGCAAGGAAACAAAAAAGTAAGATTGACATTTTTAGATTGAACATTGTTAAAAATGTGACTCTTTTTCTAGATTCAAGTTTGAGGAAGAATTTGTAAAAGGTCCTTACAAGGCGATTGAAGATGCTGATATTGTTGGTGTTATACATGATGTATCAAATAGAATTTTAAGGCATAAATTAGATCCAAGAGTTGTGAGTGTACTTAAAAAGCATCATGAGAAAACATCCATTTTAATATTAAACAAAGTAAGAATATTTTAAACAAAATTATTTCCATTACAACAATCCGTCTTACTTTTTACACAACAGGTTGACACAATCAAGTTTAAGCGAAGCCTTCTGGATGCAGTTAGATTTTTAACAAAGTCAACAGTTGGAGGAGTGCCTATTCCAATGAAGCCTAGTCGACAACCACACTTATTAAAGGCTGATGATATCATTGCAAGAGCAAAAGCTCGTGAAAATAATGAAAGAACAACAATGCCTAAATCTTCATATACAGATGTTGAAGATGACAACAATGGTGAGATTTGACGTATGGTGGATGGTTCTTATGTAAATATTGAATTGATTCCTACAGATAGCGAGTATGAAGTAAATGGATGGGCTGGTTTTAATGACGTTTTTATGATCTCTGCTCTAACTGGTGACGGCATAAATTTACTCGAAGTAAATTCACATCACGATAATATAAACCTATATTTTTCTAATTGGGATTTTACTTTAGGAATACTTTGTTACTAATGCTAAATCTGCTTCTTGGGAGTTCAAGGAAGAAGTCCTTACGGACATCCCACCTATGGAATTATCACTTAAAATTTTAAAATCCAAAATGTTAGAATATATGCCAGATGAAATCCCTTACGCAGTTACTCCTACACTTGACCTTTGGGAAGAACAAGAAGAAACAGGTATTAAAAAACAGATTGTTGAACTAAACTCGTTTTTCATTTCATTTCTTTTTTTTAGGTACACTTCGTATTGTTTTCGGAATTAAGTGTCCGAAGGAACGTTACGCGAGAATTGTAATTGGACAAGGTGGGCATTGTATTAATCAAGTTCAACTTGCAGTTGAGAAGAGTCTTAGTGGTATCCTCCAGAAAGTTATTGACCTCCATATCAAAGTTTTAGTAGAAGAGAAGAAGAAAAGTTAATGATTCATGTGATGTGAGCCCCGTTTTACTTCCTTATCCAGATTAAAGATTTTATATTACCCTGAATGCTTCCATATACTCCTTTTTCATAATTAAGTCGATCCAATTGATCCATTTTCATATTAAGAAGATCCTTGGCAAATTGGGCATCGGCATCATCATCTGTCCCTAATAATTCATATCCAAAATGTTCTTTAGTATAGTTTAATTTTTGAGTCAATTCTATCATTTGTTCGCGTTCCATGGGTTGGGGTTTAATTTTGAATATATGGTGATAATATTTATGAGGTTCACCATCAGTTAACACGACGGCTAAAACACAAATATTACATTTTAAAACACAAAAAAAATTAAGTAAAAGTTTTAAGCTAACAGTAATCAGGTTCAACATCGGCCATGTAATCAATCTCCACCTTTTTCTTCTTCTTGCAACATTTTGAACCCATTCAGTAAAAAACAGGCGCATACTCGTTTTATTACGGTACCATTGTTTTTATTATTACTTTCTACTTGAATTTTTATAACTTTTAAAAGAAAAGTTTCAAAATTAGGATTCGTTACTCTAACAATATCGAATTTATACTCTACTTCTTACTAGATAATTTACTATATTTCATTACGCAAGCTAATATTCTTGTAGCTAAAGAAAAGTAACGCTTGGAATGTTATTTGGATTATTGTTGATTGAAATTGTATTCATGAATCAGAACGATAGTTACGATGTAGCTCAGGTTTAATTTCACAGACAAGATCCAAAAGACGAGAGATTACCTGCATAAATTAAGAGAAGATTAGTTAAAAGTAGAATACAAATAATTAAAGTTGTGTACCTTCTCCTTATTGATTCCTACAAGTTTCTTCATGTTCTCAATTTCACGATTTGTATCAGCGTCAATTCTGGTAGCAACGTCCTCCCTGGAGCCCATGTGCTGAAAAATTACAAATATTTTGTATTAAAATACTTGTAAGAGTTTCTTTCAAAAATCCATTACCTTGGCCTCCTTTTCCTTGAATTTTCGTTCTTGTTCTGCTCGATATTTTTCAATATCAAGCTGGGCTTCTTCTTTAGCCTGCTTTAATCTCTTGGCTTTACCTAAAATTAATAGCAATATTTTATAAGTTTCACATGTTGTTGCTGGATAAGGATAAGTTGGTGGTAATTCACATTAAGAAACTACTAATTCGGCGCAGGGATTGGTTTCATAGAGTCCGGCCTAATTGGTGTTTTTTGTCATCGGAGTATAGGTTATGATTTTTAAACTTACGTTTTCTAGCATCTGCAACTTTTTCAGCTGCTTTTTTCTCAGCAGCAAGAAGTTGTTGAATCCCTTGTGTCTGGGAAGCCATAATTTTAATAATTAATTTATCGTAAATCCAATAAACTGAGTAATGAAGAAGAAGATTATGAAAGAAAAACAGATGAAGACGATTTGATTTGTGTTCACACCCAGTTCATCTGGAATAACAACAGTTTGAGTCAGTCAGCTGACACGTTTGGACATGAATTCTGGTTATTTTTTTTAGGCGGTTTCTTTTTCATGCAATTTATAAAAATAAAGGCGCCCCGCTGACTGAATGGACGATTTTGTCTTTTCTTTATAAAGGTTTTAATATTTTTCGTTTTGGATTTTATATATTTTGTACAAGATTTTGTAATTTTATAAAAATTGGAGTTTAAGTGTATGTTGTATGAGTTATTTAACGGAATTATTTATCGTTATTTCTTAGAATGTTTGTAGACAGCTTGCGAAAGGATTTTTTTGAACTTCTTCTTGGACATGTAAGTATAATACAAAATATCTATGCGATTCAAGTAAGACAGATGATGGTACCGAACCGAATGCAGTATAAAATGCAGTTATCAATTAATTCTAAATGTATAATTCCTAATGCGTATCTTTATAGCGTGTACTCCTGATTGCCGGAAACGATGTAGATTCAGTATGCTGCGTGAAAATACTCGAGCAATTGCTTAGAATGGAAGAGAATCCATACATTCTTTTGATGGTGGATGGAATGGATGAATTTATTACTAAATATCAAGATTATCGAAATGTTAGTAAATTATTATTTTTTTCAATTTAAAAGAATTAATTAACCAATCTTGTTTCTTAGCTCCGTCGTGTCGTTATGATTAATTGTGGTGGAGTACTTGATCTCATGAAAGTTTTGGATCCACCACCTGATGTGATTATGTTCATCCTTGATAGCCATCGTCCAACGAATCTGCTCAATATCTATAATACACAGAAACAGGTATGGCTGCCCGGCCGAAAATCTTCGTTCTTTTTTTCTAAATTATTTTTATTGACAGATCCGTGTTGTTGTACATCATCCTAATGAGACTGAAAGTGTTCCCAAATTTGACGAAATATTCAACCCTGACGATCAGCCAGTTAGCAAAATAATTTATTAATTCTACCTTATAATCTTTTCTAGCAATTTATAATTTCTGTCTCCATTTCAGATTAGCTCAGATTCAGAAAGTGATGACGAAGAATCTGATACGGCTGAAGACGAAAGTAGTCCCGGTGAAAAACGGAAACGTAGGTATGAAAAGCGAGAAGAAAAATCTAAGAAACGAAAAGAACTTGAAGACTGGAAAGAAAAGCGTCGAAAAGTTCTCCATAACTACAACATGAGCAGTCATTTTGGTCTTCCAGTAATTTTCATCAAGCTTTTTAAGTCAGTTTTCAATCTAATTGTAACTTCTGTTTTTTTCGTTAGGCCACACTAGTCGCTTTGGAAGTTGCATGGAGCAAACAAATCACTTTAAGCGACATGGTTTGGTATGCTATCATAGCTCTTACTGAGTCTTTGGTATTAGGTCGAATGGCCCGTGGAAATTATACGTCATGTATTAGCCAAATTCAGCAGCATGTTGCACGTATTACTCATGAAATGGCTGATCCACAGGCTGTGCTCAATATCACATTCAAAAAAGAGTAACAACAGACATTAAAAAAAGGAAAATATTAACATTTTCTGATATTTTTCGTGTATTTTGCAAAGCTTCTTCTTGTACCTGTACCGACAGTGGAATATTTACGCAAGCATCAAGAATACACCAAACTGGCGATGTAAATTCCGTCTTTGGACATCTAAAGGGATCCAGCGTCTTCATTCGTATTTGGTGGAAGTTGGGTGAGTTGAATTTTAAATATTTCCCAAAATCAAAGTATTTCTTTATCAAAGTATTATATTATTTTAAGGCTTCCATTGAAGGAAGTACGGCAGGAGTACATGTCAATGAACTTTAACCTTCGCAATCGACTTCAAGAAATTATGAATAGGAAAGCTGAGGATTATGGGATGAGTGATGACATGTACTTTGGAACATTCTTTTGTCAATTTGGCTGGGCTTACCAATTTTCAGCTCTAGATCATTACTTATCTGTTGCTTCTACACTCGAAGAACCTGGAAATAAGTCTCTATCTACTCGATTTTTGAACTCACTTCAGGCACTTTGCAAGTAAGCACTTTTTGGTTTTGATAAGAGGAGATACAAAAATTCAATAAGCCGAAAGTATAATTAATTAATGAAATGACCATTTGTTTTAGGTATGAAAGAGAAGCGGTAGAATCGGGAATAGAGATCGCAAAACTTAAAATTGATGGGATTAATAGTCAAGTTCAGATTTTACTTGATTTGAACCAAGTTCAAGCTACAAGCGACCTTCTCTATTGTGTTATCCAATGGGTGAGTTTGAAAATGTGTTTCTTGGTTATGTAATTTTCGACTTGACTTTATTTGAATTTAGGGAACTTTGGGATCGGAATTATTTTGTCAACCCAGCTCTCTAATTCTGCTGGCGAAGCATCTCCTTGAAACCTATGTAGCTGCAAGTCCACGTGGAAAGTCAATGCGACAACTCCCGCTAGTTCTATTGGCTCCTAAAACTACGGATACACACTATGTCGTTGGGATTCCACCCTTGTCTACAGACTGCGATATTAAGTAAATTCCACAACATAATTTCAATTCAATTTTCTAAATTTTTTTTTTAATTTTAGTTTATTTGGAAAAGCTTATGAAGCTGTTGCTAAGAAAATGGATGCTTCGTCTGTGTCGATGGATTTTTTCGATAGAACCATTTGTATCGTTAATTCGGCTGATATTCAAAAATTCTTAGAAATCTTAGTTGAATTAATGTCCTAAAGTATGAATAAGTTAACGCTAATTAAATAAGTTCAGTAAAATTGCACTTTAAAAAACAAGCGATTATTTTTAATAATTCAATTGGGCTTTATGTCAATTTTTGAAAAGGAAAAAGTTAGACTACCAATTTTCTAAAAGGAGCAAAATAAGTTTATGAAAATTAGAAGCATGGAAAGATTAGTCAGTAGTATAGTAGATTAGTCAAACTTTCCATTTCATAATTAAATCCAATTGGAATAAATGAACAACATTCCATTCCAATTTGGATTTCTTTATGAAATGGAAAGTCGCCATTGATCAGATTCTTGAGTACTTCCTCACATCGAGCTTTCAATGATACAACTTCGTATTTGTTTCCCATTCGGAATAAATCCATCAAAAATTCAGTATTTTGAGCCAACGTGTAATATTTTTAGAAGTTCCTTTGTAAGCGTATTCCAAAAATTCTTCAACAACTGCTGGTCCAACGCCATCGATCTTCCATACTTTATTTTTATTTTCATTCATTTCAGTTTCAAATAAGCGTTCAAAGAATCAACTTAATTTTATAATTAACAAATGATAATGAAACTAGAGTGAGGAATTATAAAATTTTTACCTGTTAAGACAAGATGGTGAGCAGGAAATACTTTGTCACCTGCCTCAACTTTACAATCAGAGGTCGTATCATTTCTTGTCTGATACAACCTCTGATTGCAAAGTTGAAGCAGGTTCACTGCTTTGCTTGGAAGTACGTTGGAATTTGGTAAAGCCATCGTTTGAACAATTCCAAGTTGAAATTGCAAATTGATAGGACCAGAAAGATCAGTTGCAGTTGATAGTTGAAATTTTAAACTAATCAACTGATCCTTCAGGCCTTATAAATTTACTTATTAGGATTTTCCCAACCTTATTAGTTTGAATCTATGAAAAAATAAATTTTTATTAATTGTAGACAAAATATTTAAGTTGCTAATTATTATTTTTACCTATTAAAATAGAGTTTAGCAGCAGCTATCAAACTTTCCATTTCATCAAAAATTCAATATTTTGAGCCAATGTAATATTTTTTGAAGTTCCTTTGTACGCATATTCCAAAAATTCTTGCTGGTCCAAAGACGTCGGTCGACCTTCCATACTTAATTTTTATTTTCATCCATTTCAGTTTCAAACATGCGTTGAATTCAAAGTTTGAACGCATGTTTGAAACTGAAATGGATGAAAATAAAAGTTAAGTATGGATGAAAATCCATTTGAATTTCAAAGAATCCACTTAATTCTCTAATTAACAAATGATAAAGAAACTAGAGTGAGGAATTATTAAATTTTTACCTGTTAAGACAAGATGGTGAGCAGGAAATACTTTGTCACCTGCTTCAACTTTACAATCAGAGGTTCACAATACTATTCACTGCTTTGCTTGGAAGTACGTTGGAATTTGGTAAAGCCATCGATTGAACAGTTTCAAGTTGAAATTGCAAATTTATACGTGCTGATGGATCAGTTAAAGTTGATAGTTAAAATTTTCAACTTTCAACTGATCCTTCAGCACCAATAAATTTACTTATTAGGATTTTCCCAACTTCGGGTTCGTTCAGCCGAAATTCCAGAGAGTTGTTTATTTGTTTGTTTGTACTCCTCCGAAGATGATGGTGCGAATTTTCTCTTGGTTGGTGCTGGATATTTGCAAATTGTGCAAAATAGTGCTATCTTTTGTGTGGGTTATCTTATGGTTCTTAAGTTCCCAATTTCTTTCGAATTGTTTTGTACATTTTGTGCATTTTATAAGTCCTTGTCCAGTATGATCCTTTCCTTAAATATTAAATTATTTCCAGTGCTAACTTTTCTTTTAGTTGATTGATTTAAAATAAAATTTTACTTGAAGTTTTAATATTGAGCTCATCAATTTCAACATACTTTCTCTGTGTCATATTTTTTTCAAATTTATTAATAATAAAAATGGATTACGCATTCATTCCCCCACATTTTATCCATTGCTTTGGTTAAATAAAACCATCCCCAATCCTACTCATTTCATTGTTTCTCTCACGCTTTCTCCTCTCAAAATGACAGATCCAATATTCTTACTCACACTTTCACCCTCCTCCTCTTCCTTCCTCCACACACACAAAACACTTTTGATTTTGCAATAAGTTTGCCCTTAATCTTCTTCATCATGACTAAGCAAGTTTTCAAAAGGATCAAACTTGGGAAAATTGGGAAAATCATATAAACTTTTCTTAAGTATACAAAATCTAAAATTCTCCAAATGTTTATTCTTTCCTTATTTATACTGTCCATGATTCATCAATCATCAATCATTCCTTTCTCATTTCCAAATTCTAAAACTTGTTTAAATTAAATTAGATTAAATATACAATTTTATTAAAAAATTCAAAAATAAAGTTTTCTGTTTTATCAATAAGCAATCCGTTTGAAGACCTATGAAAATGACCTAATGAAAATCAGGAACGATTATTAAAATTTTTGCAATATTTTTCAATCTGACAATAATGACTAGTGACATGATTTCATCTGGTTAATTTTATATTTCAATACAATACAACAATTGTAAACCACATGCATGCAACACATGCAGAAATCCACCTGCTTCATGGACAAAAAAGAAAGCATTTCATCCCTTCATCGTTGTTTGTTGGATGAAGGGGAGAAAGTGAACCAAAAAACCCTTCGCAATATTACGTTTTGGGTTTCATTTCAATATCCATGATCCAAGAAATTGTCATTCCAATGGATAACGAATTCCGATACGAAAACGTAAACAGAATAAGCTTTCACTTGAATCACTACGTTTTTTTTCTTTCAAAAACAAAAGTAGTGAATTTGCCCACTTGTGTTCTTGTTCTCAAAACGACGCTTTATTGTTTATTTCTCAAAGTGAAATTAAAGTTGGAGAAATAGGAGAGGTCAACAACCTCCTGAATTTGAATCCTTCTGGATTTCAACATTTATTTTTTTCTCGTCCAAATTCTAAAATTCATTTTACAAATTCAATCAATTAAATTAATCAATCAAAATTAATCAATAAAAGCATGGCAGGCGATAAGAAAGAATCCAAAACTTCAAAGGCTAAAGCATACGCTCGAAACATTACATTTGTAAGTTAATATTTAAATTCTATAATTAAATATCTAATTTATATGTTAATAAAAAAGGCTGCACGAGTCCAGAACCATACAACCTTACATGTACACTCGGAAAATTCTCAAGATAATAATGGTAAGGTCTCATTATATTATTTACACTTTCACTTTCTCCTCGTTATCCATTTACAGGTCAATCTACTTCATCAGCAGCTCTACAAGCACAAGCTTCTACCCAACCTCTACCAGTACAAGCTTCTACTGATGCTGTTCCACACGTAAGATCAAAAAGTATTTTAATTTACATTCATATGAATGCAATATTTTGTAATTGTAGACTTCATCAACACAAGCTGGAAGCAGCGAATCTCCACCTGTCGAACGGGAATCAAATGAAACATCTAATGTCGAGCTTACAATTGAATATGCTTTCAAATTTTTGGAGAAGAAGATACTTCATGCAAAAGTCGCCCCTAGAGAAGTAGTTGCGTGCTTGAAGGCGATTGAAAAAATGAAAGCAATACTCAACGATGAATCTCCTTTGGCCGTTGAAACGGAATCTTTTATCATTTCTTTCAACGATGAAGAAAAGTAATTAGGCTGAGTCAGTTGGTTATCAAACTTGAAGAAATAGCTGGATATCACATCCTTAACAACCAATCCGTTTACCCTATGAAAATTACCTAACGATTATTAAAATTTTCAATCTGACCGTAATGACTAGTGACATGATTTGATGTGGTTAATTTTATATTTCAATACAATACATCAAATTGTAAACCGCATGTATGCAACACATGCAGAAATCCACCTGCTTCCTGACAAAAAAGAAACATTTCATCATTTTCATCCCTTCTTCGTTGTTTATTGGATGAAGGGGAGAAAGTGAACCAAAAAACCCTTGGCAGTGTTATGTTTTGGGTTTCATTTCAATATCCATGATCCATGAAATTGTCATTCCAATGGATAACGAATTCCTACACCCCAAATAATAATTTTTGGTGAGTGGGTATAGTAGAATCATTTGCATTATATTATGATTATGAAGAAAAAGACCCCCTTGTCAAAAATTCGATTAGATAAATCACATTATTACTTTCATCAAAATACGATCCTACACAAAACTTTCCCCAAGTACGATGTGGTGACTCAAAAGGATATGAGAGACGAGGCTTAAGACACTGAAATCCGTTTAATAATTTAGGAGTTAACAGCATACTGACATAAAGTTCATTTTTAACTCTTTTCTCAGGTGAATGATTTTAATGTTCGTAGAAGAAAGTAAAGTGAAAGTAATTTTGTTTTGAATTTAATTTCTTCAAATGATTACTTTGGGTTGTTTCCTTTTCTTAGTATAAGCACATGCGAATTTTCTCCAGTATTTACTAATACTATAAACTTTTCTACGCTCGGAATAATTGGACCCGTGTATTCCAGTTTATTGCAATTGACTAATACTTACTACCCGCCTTTCCGATTTTTTATTGCTCTTCCGTTTTGTTTAAATCCTAAATCTAGCATCTAAGCTCTATGGTGGTTTCAGTTTACGAAGAAGACTTTGAGTTACGTGTGGACAACTGGGAAAGGAAAGCAAGTTAATTTATATGTATTGGGATTCAAAGTCTTTGTTTTCCTAGGAACTAAAGCACTTAATGGGGACAAGTTAAAATAAAAATTCGTATATGAGAAAATCCAAGATAAACTTGATCAGGATTTCACTTTTTGTTAAAATTAAAACTAAGAAAACTAAAAATTATAACAATATCATTTGCATAAACACTTCAAAAAAATATAATTCCAATGTTAGAAAGAAGAGTGGCGTTCCCCCACCCCATGCATTTCAGTATGACTGTTGCATTAAGTCTTAAATCCAATACACGAAGTAATTTGTTAGGATCCAGATTGAAACTATTCACGGGACATTAGCTATTTGAGTAAGATGGAATGTGTTGGACTCTGTTGGCCCGTTTAGATTTTGAGTATAAGATGTGAGTTGAATAATGGATTGAAACGAGGATAGTTCCTTGGTTTGTCAACTGGATAATGGAATGGATGAGGGGTGGATGAGTCATGATGAAAATGAGATTTGAAAGATCTTTCATCCTTTCTTTTACTCATCTTAACATCATCAACTTACACCATCGCTTTCACGCTAAACATCACTTTAACTTAATCTCTGTTAAAATTTCTCCATTAGATGAAAAGTCTTTTTTTAAAGATCATTTAAAACTCCAGGTTGTGAAAGTATGAAATCATCATTTTTAAAATTCAATTCAAATTATCTGAGTTGTTTCAGCAATTGACCCTCTTTTCCTTTCTCTCCTGCTCGCTCTTGGGACTGGGAATAGAATTTCTCATCTTCGAGAAATCTCCCAGTGGACCAAAATGACTATCCTCCGTTGTTGTCTCGATATACGCATTCATTCATTCATTCATCCAATATTCGCACTTTACTTCCCCAATATTCTATGATAAGCTCCTTCCTTTACTTTCTCCCTTCAACACACTAACGACTTCTTTCTCCTTCCTTTTACTCTTTCCAATTCCATTGTCATCCGAATAAGAGTGAGGACCAGTTAATAACTTAAGGAGAATTACTCAGATCCCCAGATCCTTCGCATAAATCACCTTCCTATTCACACACACAGCTTTACTGTATTACTCATTCACATCAACAACCCCCCTCCCTTATTTTTTAGGATATTTCTTACTCGCGTTTCTATTCAAAGCACGTTTAAAGATTTTTCTTTTCTTTTTATCATCTCATCATGTAAATTTTCTAAAAAATTTCAAATGAGTGTTAGTTAATCATGTATCAGAGCTTAGCGTTTGCAACTTGTTGAAATGAAAAGATTGTATTAGAAGGAAGTTATCCATTTGCATATTTTTTAATAATGGTAATGGCTTGGATGAAAAAACCCAGGTGGTCAGTTTTTGTATATTTATTGAATCAGTACTATCATAAAATGGAATTGGGTGGGAGGAGAAAGCGTGATGATATTTTTTTTTCGATGTTTGAATGAAAGTGATCCAAACCCTCCTCTTTCTTATTTACATCCAGGAGAAAGAAGTGGATGATAATACTTCCATAAGCTTGGGTTAAGTGCACTTACGGATGAAGTTTCCCATCATAAGTTTCCCAACAGCCCTATTTTTCCCAACTCTTGATTAAGGGATATTTTCAACTTTCACCATTATTTTCAAAAACCCTGTGGCCTACACTCAGTTCAGTAGTGAGTGAGTATGCAGGGAAAGATTTTCAGATTTTTGGGTAAATAAGTGACTAATCAAATTCTTGATTGTTGGCGTGCAGCTAGGAGGGTTCATGAAATTTAATTTCACTTGTCTCAATCTATTATCTTTCCTCTTTTCTTTTTGTAACTTTTCAACAGTTTCTGACTAAATATTATTGTATACTGCTGTGCTAAAGGAAGAATTTTCTAGTTTCTATAATGTGGATTTTGCAAATGGTAGTTTGTTTCCAATTGTAAGTGTGATAAATGAGAATGAATGAATGGGATTTTCCATTTCATGTAATCGTATACCCTTGTTCAGTATTTGAAACTGTTTCTAAATTCTGTCATCGAACAAGGCATGATCTTATTTTTTTGAATTCCGTCGTAGTTTTTCCTATGTATTTTTGGAAACAAAAAATTAGACTTTTCCTTTTAAATACTTTATTATCTCATTCTAGAGTCTCTTTCAGGAATATCTCAGAAATTCTGAGGTTTTTCTCTTAACACGAAACTCTTTAAGAATTTTCTTTCGTCATTAATTTCATGTAAGTTGACTTTTAAGAAGTTGGAGAAAGAGAGAAATGGACGTGACACTTCATCTGACACTTTGCCCCTACCACCACCACATGAATAATGAAGGGAAATTTTTCATTAGAAACTAATCAACGGTATAATCCTATCCTGAAATTAATCCTACGAAGGTAAGGTGTGTAGGATTATGTTAATTTCTTTAAATTTTTATGCATCCATTGAATGAAAATTTACACAGAAGATACTTATTAATCCCTTCTTTGTGTGATGGAATTTTTTAAATTTTTGTGGTATAGTGAATCTTTCTTTTGTCTTATTTACAATCCACTAAATTTAAGACAATGAAAAATAAGCCCACTTTAAAAACTTCCCAAAAGCCTTTATCTTAAATTTGAGTGAAAATACTAAGAACTTTTTTTTATCTTTTTACATTTGTTTGACATTTTAACTTTACAATGGAAGGACAGAGATGAAGTGAAGGACGAGTCAAGTACAAGCTGAAGTTAGAAGGAAACGTTGTCATGTTGTTAACTGTGTAATATTAATAGTAATACAGATTTAAAAAATAATAAAGTGCAATTTTAAATTTCTTTTTGAATCATTTAATATGCTAAATGAAATCAATAGCCACATTTTCATTATTTTTTTCTTCTCTCGTAACATCATCGCTGCTTCAAAAAAATAATTTTCACATTTTCTCTTTCTCCCTCAAGCAACTTAATTTGTTTCCCATTTTCTCCAACTCAAAGAGAAAAAGTTAAGAAAATGAGATATAGCAGGGATCCTCCCGTGACATTTTTTTCATTTGAAGGATTTTTTCTCAAGAATCAACAACTCCTTTTTCCTTTGACAAGTCAACCGAGTGTGGAATGTCATCTTTTTCTTCTTAGATAGGGTTGATGAGTATATTATCAGGATCTTCGTTGCAATACACTTTTTTCACATCTAAAGAGTATTATTACCATTTTCTTCATCAACCTCACCTCATCATCACGCCAAATCAACTTTAATCTTTGAAAACTCATTTAACATCTTAAAAGTAAAACAACCCCTTTCTGTCTTCCTTGTCATACTCAAGAAAAATACAAACTCCTTCCTATTGGCTCTTTCATTAAAGAACTTCTCAGTTTGACTATACCTTCTTGAAGAATTCTGAAAAGTGAAGACATTATACTTAATTGAGGTTAGCATTTGAAGAAATTAAACCTGTAGATTTTAATTCACAAGAGACTTCGTTTCTCTTTCTTTCACTTGACTCATTTCAGAAGAGAAAGCTTGAAGCTGACAGGCGCATAAGACTTAAGTAATACAATACGAACTTTTAAAAACAGGAAGAAGAGCGTCCTCAGACTCCCTCGGAGGAATTTCTCCAGAACATCAACCTTATTTTATCCTCATTCCTTTCCAGAGTTTCATGAAGAGACGACGACACTAGTCATTGTAAGTGGTGTGGTGATGGAACAGTAAACTATAAGCACTTATCATAGTGAATTATGCCTCCAATTATAAAGTGTACCTCAAGACATCGTGACTTTAGAAATTCAAATATAAAACATCGATTAGCAACTTCATGGCCAATTTCAGCTCTTTGGGTATTTCTGTCATTGAGTCTTGCAGTGTTATCTACATTCAGTTTCCTCCAAGCTGATTGGATAGTCAAGAGAGAATTAGTAGTAAGTAGTTTTACAACAAACGTACACAATGGAACTGAAACAGGATTAATAAGGATAAGTCATCGTGTTGATATCTCCAATGAAGAATTTTCAAAATTTCTACAAAAATATACTGGGATTGAATATGAGAATGAAACAATATTTTATGATCAATATTTCAATAGAATTTCTAAAGTGACTAAAGTGATTACAACTGTAAGATTTGGATTAATTGGAGTTTGTACAAGTCCGAATGGAATTGTTCAGTGTTTTTTATATGATCGTTCTTCAAGGGAATTTGGTAACGATATCTCTCAAATTTGGCCTGTAAGTAAATGTTACCCACTTGCAATTAAATAAAAAAAATGATTGTTTTAAATAATTTAAAACCGTTTGGACTTTACTTTTTTTATCATTAAAAATCGCTAAGTATTATTTATATTATTTACAATGGTTTGAGCTTCTTTAATTAAATTGGTTATAACAAAGTCTTTTATACTTTTTATAATTTAAAGTACTCTAGCTAACTTTTTAGTATAACAGACGTTTCGAAACAAAAAAAAACTAGGTTAATGAATTCAGTTTTCTACATGCAAACTTTAGTTAATGAAGTAAGTTAACTTAAAAGAGAAAAAGTTTCAAACAACGGTTTTTCCGTGGTTTGGAAGATTAAAGGGATACTCCAAAAATTCTTAAGGGCTCATTTCAATCAAGCACTGTATGGATTTGGCTGTTGGAGAACATTT
This sequence comes from Friesea truncata, assembly GCA_034699725.1. Classification (NCBI taxonomy): domain Eukaryota; kingdom Metazoa; phylum Arthropoda; class Collembola; order Poduromorpha; family Neanuridae; genus Friesea; species Friesea truncata. Next base: position 6,707 of record JAQGCN010000119.1, on the reverse strand, counting down.
TTAACTTCATTAACTGGTCTAAAAGCGAAGAATTTTACATAGAAATATGATTTTTTAAATAATTTTTATGAATTAAAACAAAAATTTTACACATACGCTTGGAATTGGAAAGGTTGGTTAGACTTCTGTAATTGGAAATGTAAGACAATGGTGTGAGATGAGTTGTCTTCAGAGAGTTTCCCCAACAATACTATTCTGAAAACAAAACAACATGATCATGAAGAGTGTCTAACTAACTGTGACAAATTTGACATCCGAATTTTGACAAGAGTGGAAGTAGAGAGTAAAGGTGATCTAAATGCAAATGAGGGTGTGAGGCTCTTCTGATCAACAAGCCTTTATTATATATTCTTAGAAAAAGTTTTTGTTCTAAGAAAGTTTTCTTTATTTATACCGTAGAATTGATCCTTAATTTTCCAGTTGATATGAATACCCCTTCATCGCTTTTGGAACTTTCTGAAGAGAAAGTTTTCCAATTTTGATTTGTGGATGAATTCTCGTTGACAAAAGGGAGATTCGAACCCTTTAAAATACGAATAACGTTATAATACAAAAGTCGAGTATTTTTCTCGCAGAAGCCAAAAAGTGAGAGGGATAATAATGGAGTTTTCTTCTTTTTTTTTCTCTGAGAAAATGAACCCAAAGTCCTTATTTTCAAACATATCACTTTCTCCTTTTGATTTCTCAAGATATGTTTAATGTTTTCGCTTTCTTTGTAAAAGAAAATATACACTCACAACATTGACTTCTTCTTATGCATTTTTACATTTGTTTCTTCTTTCTTATGCAAATGGGATATTATCTAAAAATTTATATTATTTTGTTTTATATTCCAGATCTTGATGCTAGTCGGAGGTAGCGGTTGTGTTACTTTCTGTGTCTGTGCTGTACTTTCAATTCTTGCTGTGGCTCTACCATCCTCTCATATGAGACATCAAGTAGCCAAAACCATCGGTCATGCACAGACTGTTGCAGGTCAGCCTCGTTTTCACTCTGACTGACAGAAAGACTGAGAGAGAAGGTTTTCTCCCTTTCACTTGACGGATATTCTTCATAAATCTTTCTCCCTTTCTCTTCCGTCTTATTTTCACTCAAGTGAAAGTGTTGTTGGAATAACGGAGACTTTCTAGTTTTTCCTCAACTTTGAGGATTTCATTCTAGAAATTGAATGTTTCCATTTTTTTTCTTGAATAAAAACAGAACCCGAAACTGCCAAAGTTTTCTCTTTTAGAATGGGAATTTCATTGATCCTCATAAACAATTTTTTTTTGCAAAGGAAATAATAATATCTCATTTTCATCTCCACGTGCAGATAGGATCCTATTATTATCTTTTCAAAGTCAAAATCTAATCACTCAAGTTTCTTGAGATTTAAATTATCCAATTACTATAAAAGCATCCTTTTGCAAATTTTGATAATCATTATATGGCTATATCACTTCTTTTTTAACCGAACGTATGATCACATACGACAGCAAGATATACAGTATGTTCCAAAATTATAAATTTAATTTGGATCATTGTATGAAAAAACGATGTTGATATAATAATTATTGATTTTAATTGATTGATGATAATTTTTTTTTGCAGTGGTGCTCCTGATGCTTTCACTCCTTGGATTCCCATTTGGTTTCACTTCCTCTTTCGTTCGTCATCATTGTGGAGAATCAACGGATTTCTACAAAGTTGGAGATTGTGAAATCGGATGGGCTTATGCTCTAGTCCTTGTTTCAACCTCACTTTCACTCTACTGTCCAGTTCTTGTACATTTCACTGCAGAGATTCGATATGGTCTACTACCGAAATACCTCTAAAAATCTCTTACGATAAAACATGAATAAGATTATGATTGCTTCCTGTTGGGGATCATCATAAAGAATTTAAATCATTTATTTTCTTATCAGGAATTTAAGTTTGATTTCATTTTGGATATCACAGAAGAAAAATAAAGATATTATTTATGAAAATGAATTTAATATTATATTTATTACAAGCTGAATTCAAGGAATTCTCTGAGTGAGTGTGTGAGTGTATTTATACGACGACAACCATGGAAATTTATAGTATGTAAGAAAGTGAGACCTGTCACTGGCAGAGATTTTTCCTCCGTATAATTAAAGCCAAAGGCATTAATTAAGGTCGCAAATTTCACCGCAATAGTATATATGCTTTCTCTAACTTTCTCTTCATCCCTCTTTCTTTCATTCTCGTATGTCAAGTCAACTGTTGCCTTGAGGGAAGAGTAAACCAGAGTTTAATTACAGACATGGCCATTATAACAAGGAGAGAAATGAAAACCCTTTCAATCCAAAACAATAAAGTGAGGAGTGTAGTGACTAGTGAGATCAAAAACCAAAACGTCAACTTTCACTTGTATTTTCTCCCTTCTTGCTCTTTTGAACAGGTACACAAGGATTCAGAAGGAAAGTAATTTTACAAAATATGTCCAAAGGCACGATGATCTCTTGTCTAAAACTTAATTTAAACAGTTCTTCATCCATATTCTAAATACTAACAGAATCAATATTTGTAAAACTTTCATTATATTTAGCTTATGATGTTTTATTTCAGATAAAAAGTTAATAAAAATATCAAAACAGTAAAGCTAGGGTAAATTTAATTAAGGCCAACTAAAACTTACAATCAAGCGTAAATCAACATTTCTTTTAAACGACTCAATTCTTTCAAAGAATTGACTTTGTTGCTAACCGGGACGTCCATATCAAGCAAGAAATTTTGGATCATTGTGAAAGCACGCAGAAGAACGACGCTATGTTGACCATACTCTTCTGGTCGTACTAATACTGAAAGGTATCCTGTAAGTTGAGACAAGGAGAAAACAAGTGAAAGTGGGAAAAAAATTTAATGTGAGCTTGCTTACCTTCTTGCCCTGCCGTGGAAATTAAGCTGTTCAATTTCATAAAAAGCTCTACTTTGTCGCTCGCTGGGACGTGGCTATCGAGTATTCCATCAAAGATTATGTCGAAAGCACGGACAAGTGGCATTGTAGAAATTTGGAAGTCAAAACGAGGAATTTTGTTTGGAATTTGGAAGAAAAAATTGAGTTTTTTGAACTTCAAAATTCTCTAATTTCATTTTCAAAAATAAACAATAGGCCTCTAAAATGTCGTCTTGAGAACACAAGAGGGCGAATTCACTTTTAAAAAACTTCATTTTGGTGTTTTACTTAGAATTCTAAGGTGTTTTATTTCTCTTTATTAAATTTTTTAATTTTAATTTCCTGTATAATACCATCACATTTAATATTCGACAACATTTTAAACACAGTTTGCACTGATATTGCCACAGGCTAGAATTTCACAAATAACAACTACAATAAAATTAAATTGAATTTGCATAGCATTGCCACCCTGTTTCGTTTTTCGGATTCTGAAAATCAATGTGTTGTGGTGTGGTTGATAAATCTCCCTTGTTTAGCCTTTGTATCTCAACATTGACATCGATCCTTCCTAATGGTGGTGTAATGTATTATACCATTTGTCAGAGAAACTTCCGGTACGAAAGCTAGTGGAAGAAATTTGTGTGGGAAGTTTATCTACTGCTTTCACTTCCGGAGAAAGTTTATTATATGCGGAAGGTCATTCATCCTACATTGCAAATCTCAAGAATTTTAATGTATACGATTATCATCCAACTGAAATTTCATACCCCATGCAGTCTTAAAGCTCCGCTGGACAAAAATAAGTATAAAGGAAGAGCAGGATTGGCAAAGTTTTTCCATCATGATGATAATATTATAGGGAGGAGGGTTATTTTTTTCTTATGAATTCTTTTCTTTTAATAGATCTTTCCTAGTTTTCACATAAATCTTAGTAGGGTGCATTTTTTCTCTATTGCACAACAAACATGGGGAAAAGATTGTGAAAGCGAAAAATACTCAGTTCACTTTCCTAATTTAAACATACAATGAAAGGACTTTCTCCTTCAAGATGTTTGAGAAAGTTTCAAGTTTCTTTTCTACTCACTCCTAATGAAGAGTCAAGCAAACACAAGTTACTTTAAATTGAATTGAATTACCACCCACCCAAACCCTTCTTCTTCTTCTCCTTTTACTTATTAAAACTTTAAGTTCATTTTATAGTACTCATTCAAATTACTTACTACTACTCCACGACTCACCCTTTTTCACTCTGAATAGAAGACTCAAGGCATCTGTTTGACACATTTGAATTTATGAATTAGTTTCTTAGTTATCTGAGAAACTTATTCAGTCGAATGAAGAAAGACGAGGTGTGAAATCTGAGAGAGTTTTCACTTTTATTTCCTTCTTCACACCCTAAAAACTTACACTCCATCTCGTTAGGAAGGAACTGAGAAATTAATTATGAATAGAAAGTGAGAAGGCAATTAGTGGGAAGTAATAATAATCTTGTATTGAAGTTACAACAGGCAGGATAAATCCTGGAAGTTGAATTTGAAACTTTAACTCAATTCTAAACTAAAATTTGGCGTTTATTCAATTATTGGTGAAAAGTATGATTTTGTAAGTAAATGTTTGTGCTTAAACTGGCTTAGTTTTCTTTTTGGCTGTGAAGGGACATGAATGAAGTAACCTTTGGGGAAAACGAAGGTCCATCTTTGATGAGGTATTTCTTCACTTTCTGCAGACTTTCCAATAGCTCCATACGAATGTCAACTGGCAAATTTAGATCATGTACATCATCACACAGCTCTGACAGGTACATACGCTGTTCGGCTCTCTTAATTGATGAACCACTTGGAGCTGGAATTGTTGGTAAAGTGTTTCTGGATGTTGTTGGAGCACTGGCTTTTAATTAACAAAAAAAAACACAAAATGAACTTAAGGCAAAATAAATTAAATGTTTTAAAATACCTATAGGAGCTGGAGAATTGTTGGTGGTGTGGATGTTGTTGGTGACATTGGTGGTAATTTTCGCTGCCTTAAATTAAAAAAGTGAATTAATAATTCGAATAAAAATTTTCGGTAAGAATATATTTTATGGGAAATCTTACTAAAAAAGCCTTTTGTTGAAGTACGGGGATGCCGGAATTTGGTTTATCATCCTTACCCATTTCAAAGAACACACAGGGCGTAAAGCTCAACGATTTAGGCTGAAGATAGTGGAGAAGGTCAAGGTCGAAGGCTCCGATCCTCTAGTCTTTGAAAAAACAACTCTCAGCTTATGAAGAATTTGATTTCCTTTAAGGTGATGATGAGTAACCGATGAGTAGTGATGATGAGTAGTTAAGAAATGGAACTTAAGAGAAAGTATTAAAATTTAGAAAATAAAATTTTGAATTTTGTTTTATCAGAATAATGTTTAATTTTGAAAGAAAGGTCAATGAACTTTGAAATACCTAATTTAGAATTTGGATGATGTTGGCCCGTTGGATGATATCCGGGACTGAGCTGCGAAAATGAGAAACTTCGCTTTTTATAGCTTTTCTAACGCATGCGCAGATTATGGGGTCATCCACCTTTTAGGATTCAATCATGCTCCTCCCTCTTTTCTTCTCTTCAAATCAGAGTTCGAACTCTGATTTGAAGACAAGAAAAGAGGGAGGAGCATGATTGAATCCTAAAAGGTGGATGACCCTATAATCTGCGCATGCGTTATTAAAAAGCAATAAGTTGTTTTTTTTTGTGTTTGTTTATGTTCAGATGTGCAAGCACTTTAGTTCAAGTTCAAGTTGTACACAACAATGATGTCTGAGGTTCCTTTGACTTAGGAGAAAGTTGTTAATTAAAAATTTCAGTCATCAATTCAGTTCAGACAGTTGTTGGTTGTATTCGGTAGAAAATGGGATCCCGTGGTAAGGGTGAAGGTGGTTTAAACATCGGTAATTCTAATGCTGGAGACAAATCTTCGTTAGTCGGTAAAACAAAATTAATTCAATCATGATTGATTAATCATTTCAACATTAGACATGATTTATTATTTCATAGCTATTGTTGAGGGACGAGGACAAGCTCGTAGGGAAATCGGAATGGCTGCTATGGATTTACATGTTACACGACTCATAATTTCTCAGTTTTCATATTCTCAAAATTATCCCAAAGTCCTATCAAAACTCAACATTTTTCAACCAGACCAGGTATTGATAATGCACGGGTAAATATTCATGCATGCTTATTGCTTATACTAATCTTAATTAATGCTGAGTAATTATTTTAGCTTTTGATGCCATCCACACTTTGTGATATTGTGGGTCAATCTAGTCGCTTATGGGACCAAATACACAAAGAATTTCCGGATATTGACGTCGCCCCAATGCAACGTATATTATTCAATGAAATAGTTGGGAGTCAAAGAATTCAACAACTTGTTGTGGAACAAGATAGTCCTGTAGTCTATTCCATGGCTCAAAAGTACTACGGACTGGCTGCTGCTGCTGCACTTTTGAAGTACATTGAACTTGTTCTAGGTATCATCTTTCCAGCAAAAGTAATGAGAGTCGAATTTCAGTTATCAGAAAAAACACTATTGATTGGTAGGAAAAAATGACTCAACATATTAAACTGGATATAGCAAATTAGCTTTAATTTCAGATCGTCCTACAACTCAGCATCTTGAGCTTCTGCAGAATAACGCAGTAATGAGTTCTAGCCAATCATTGTTTGGTATACTCAACAATTGCAAAACTCCTGGAGGAATCAGGTTAGTGTTTTGTTTTCATTTTAACATTTATTTTTTTCAGTATGAAATACAATACATTTAAATAGC
>JAQGCN010000118.1:0-43244 GCA_034699725.1 Friesea truncata | reverse complement strand
TTTTTTTTTCAAAAACTTTTCAGAATCGGCTTTAAATGTCATGAATCGGATTTTTATGCAAGAATCTGCAAAAAAAATTTTTTTGAAAAACTTAGAAAAATTCTATGTGTCCCCGCTTGGTACAATCCAACCCTTTCTTTTGTTATCCATTGTAACTTCATTACAAACAAATATTGTTGATGGTGCTGATATGCATTATGATAGTGTCATCTCATTTTATGTTTGTGTCACACAACTTGTACTTAGTACCATTAAGTTAAGGCTTTCTAGTCGAATGTTCTCACTAAACATTCCAAGTTGGATGAGACAATGCTGGCATATAAATGCGTAGGATTAACATAGTATCAACAATCATTACTCCAACCGCAAAAATAGAACCTCTACTAATATTTGCCAAATCAATTTAATTTAGGAGTTCGCCAAATTGATTAAATTAAAATTCACGGATTTGGGCATGTATGGCGACAGATTCAGCAATTCATATCTGGTCCGAGTAATGCTGCACGCGCTTGAAGGTAAGCTATTAATTTCGTGTTTTATTTTAAAACAGCAAGGAGGAAGTAATATTTTTTATCATTTTAGCAATATTTAGCCCAGCACTTGATGGTGTCCAGTTTTTTTCATCACAAGATATAAATATAATTCCTTTAATGATTGAATTTAAGAAAAGTGATAACCCCCCTGACATGCGTTCCCTCACATTCAAAGATTTAAGAGAAATTGTTAGATTCAAACTCACAACCGAAGCTGAGGAACTGAAGAATGTGTTCCAATACTTTTTCATCTTACTTGAGCATTCTGCAAAAATGATTCAAAGAAGTAGAGGCGATGAAAAAATTTCACAAGAATCCCAAGAATTGACAGATATTATCATGACGATAATTATTAATTTGACTGGAATTTCTAAGGTGTCTCAGAATGAAATATTAGATCACAAAGAATTACTGGAATTCTTGAAGAAACTTTGGTTTAATCAGCAACATAAGAATCATGAAACGAGTTTTCTTATTATAAGAAATATAAGTCGAACAGAAGATCAAGTAGACATGCTCTTAAAGGATATACCAAATATAATCAGCGATACTGTGGATTTGATTACTTCCAATAAACACTCCATCCTCCTTAAGGATTACGCTCATATTCTCCTTAATTTAACACTCTCAAATGTAACAAGGAAGTAAGTACAAATTCATTTGTAAATGTGTAAATTCATTTGCCGATTTTACCATTTTGTTTTATGTTTTGAATTTCAGAATTTTGTTAAAGGACAAAGGGAGAATGCTTCTGAAAGTTTTACCCTTCATGAAGGATGACACAGTTCAAGCATATACAAAACTTGAGATTGCAAAAGTATTGAAGAATTGTTTGCTCGACGAAGGTGAATTTTACTTGATTTTAATATTTTTAAAGAAAGTAGTAATTTTGGTTTATTTTTTGTACAGAACGTCCTGAGTTAGAAGATAAAGAGTCGGAACTTCTACATTATATTTTGTGGCCTCTTGTTGATGGAACGGAATTCTCTGAAGAGGATAACGAAAAATTTCCAATTGATTTGCAATATCTTCCTTCGACAAAATTAAGAGAACAGAATCAAGAGTTAATTGAAATAATGGTTTGCTGTATATCCTTGGTGAGAAAAAAATATTAATTTTTAAAAAAAAGTAAAGTTTAATTCAAACTCATTTTTTTTCTATTAGCTCGCAAAATCAAAGCATAACAGGAATGTACTACGACAATGTAACTCGTACCTTTTCTTTCGGGAATTGCATAAAGTTCCTGAAATCAGTGACGATACAACAGAAATGATTGAAATGCTGGTTTCTTCTGTTTTCTTGTAAGTTAATGAATTTAAAGCTTTATCCTAATTGTATGGTGAGGTAATTATTTTTGTATGGACATAGGAATGATGAAGAGTGAAAAATTTACCCTGGAAGAAGAATAATTGTAAGACAGCTTATGTGGTACTATCCTTATATTTCACTTAAAAACAATTTATTTTTGGAACTTATTCTTTGTTTAGAGCCTAAATAATTTAAAAAATGTTACTACTTTTTTAAATTGTCCTTTATAAAATTAGTGTTCTAAGGAAGATAACCTAAAGAAGTTTGAAAATCTGGTGGCCTGGTGAGTTTAGTTATTTCTTTCTTTTTATGGATTGATGGTCTTTCATTCATCCCTGCTCGTTTTTCATTTGAAAACATAGCTTTGATTTCTGCTGTTTTCTTCATTTCCAACACATGAGAATCAATAGATTCTTCAGAATCTCTTTTCGACGTTTCCGTCGTTTCTGAATCTTCCAAAGTATCATGTTCTATAATATTCCCAAGTTTATGTTTCTCTTCCCCTCCACCAATCGTTTGATCCTTATAAATCAATTCTGTAGACGGATTAGAAGAACCAGTGATTAGCAAAACCTTTTTCCTTTGTCGAAGGCTTGGAGAGTTTCTGCAGCGAGAGGTATCCTCATCCAAGGATTCCTAAAAATATGTTTAAAAAATTTAGTTTCTGGTTCACTACACAGTAAAAATACCCTCCTAAACAAATTCAACTTACATTACTAAATTATGCTACGAGAAAATGAAAGTATGTCAATTCTCTAACGAAAAATTTATACGGTATAATGAAAGTTTTAGTGTAATTGATATATAGTGGGAAGTAGGACATTTTAGTAGTCTTATTGTTAGTATAAACGCATTTTTTAAAAAATTAGGATAGTACCGATTTGTTAGGCTGTGTAATATTTTCATCAATTTTTGATTTTATTGTATTCTTCTTCTTGGATGGTAAGATGGTTTTAGGAGGATTTTCATTGGATTTTTGAATTTGTGAACTATGTCCACAACATTGATTCACTTGATTGGATGAGAATCGTTTCGAAGGATGATATGACAAAATTTCAACAGGTTTTGAAAATGTTATATCATTTTCATGATGATTTCGATCTGTTAACTTTTCATTAAATGATTCTAAATCATATGAATTTGTATCAGTATCTGAAGTTTCTGTATCTAGATTTATATTATAAATTTTAAGTCCATTGGATGATTGGCCTTGTAAGGAACAGTAGCATTTTTCACTCTCAGCGCAGCTATCTGAGGCATAACCGCAACCTTTTTCCCCAATTTTTCTTGGTTTTAATTTCTTGTTGGCCTCATTGATCTCTGCAAAATGTCTTTCTTTTATAGTATAAGCTGAAGTGGATTCAACGGAAGGATTTACTGAAGCTAAACCCACACTTTTCATATTCTGCTTCGAAGGAAGTGAGCAATAGCATTTTTCCGAACAATTTTCACACATACAGCCACTACATATTGACAAAAACTTATTCTCTTCCTCAATTCCTTTTTTTAAAATTACTTTACGAAGATCAGATTTAGATCCACCAATCAGAGGATTCCTCAATTCTTTCCTTTTTCCATCTCCTCCTTTCTTTGATGATGATATTTTTGAGAATGGTTTAAATAAATTTCCTAGAAAATTCTCATCAGATTTATCAGATGGAATCCTAAGTTTTTTAGTATTAACTGAAGGTGTATATTTCTGTTTTTCCATCGCTTCTTTACTTTTTTGATAAAGTTGATCTTGAGTTAAAGTAAGGGCAATTTTAAGAATAAGTTCTTGATATGTTGGTTTGAGGTCTTTGAATGACATTCTTCCTGGATTTATTATTCGATCCAAAATTTTATCAATTGATTCATTAACTCCAGAAGATTCTACTTCGTCTGGGGTAGTGATTTTGACACGTTTTTTATTAGATCTAGGATGATATCTCCGCTGAAGAGGGTGACTACTATGTACTTTAAAAGATTTCCGTCGATGATTTGGTAGTTTGAAGAGGGACTCATCTGAGTTGTAACTTTTAAGATGTCCTGTTCCAGTGTCGCCGAATTTTTTCCTATGACGTGGTGGACGTACTGGAGCAACAGTATCTGAATCAGTGAAAGCTACGCGATGTTGTTTTCTATGTTCGCGAGTAGATCCTAGAAATTTCTGTTCTACGATAGTTTCTTGTTTAGATGTGAAAGCAGGAGGCATTATACGTTTCGTATCATTTCTACTTCCAATTGGTGAATTTTGATTCGTTGTTGACGGTGAAGAATGTGTAAGTGTCCCATAACCACTTTCACCTTCTTTATGAATTTTTAGTTTGGTTACAAGTGACTGATAAAGATTTGCAGCAATAACGATAGCATCTTCAGCACATTTGCAAGTGAAAGCATGACATTCAAGACTAAAGGATGCTTCTCTCATGATGCACGTGAAAATAGGCGGATTTCGAAATCCTTGTCCGCTTATAGAACTTAAATATGTTGTTAAAAATTCAGAATCCATTATTCCAAACAGACGTCGTTTCTGTTGTCCCTCAGGATCAGAAATTAAAGGCATGAAAGCAAATTCATTCGGAACTGATTCACCGCGTGCCACGAATTTAATGGCTGCCCAAACAGAAATAGTATTAAATGGATTTACAATCCTTAACTTTTTAGACTCAAATCGTAACCCTTCATCAGTTATAGACAATTGACCACCCATTATATTTTTCTTCGTAAGAAAATTGAGGTAGAGAGTACATAGTGGTTTTTGAAGCTGTTGGAGTGTTGTTGTAGTTCCTTCAACTGGAATACTGCCAAGATATTCAACAGGAAAACAAAAATTTCCAGAAGTTGATGGAAATCGATCAAATATTTTCTTAGATTGAATTTCTTGTGGTAGATCGATGCAACAACGAATATGAGCGTTGGAATACGTTCCGTCTTTCCAAATTTGATCCAAACGTCCGCTTCCATTTTCTGAACTACTCGAACCATTGCTACTAGGATCCGTCAGAGAATCTGAATTCAACTTCACTTTACTTACATTCCGAGCATTGGGAATATTTGTTCTCAAATTTAATGAATCTGGAATGACTGAGGAAAATTGCTCAAGCATTTCTTCATCAATTCGTTGATAACCTTCGTCCGAGGACGAATCTGAACTTTTGTTAAGTTTAGATGGTTGAGTTTTAGAATTTGGTTCTGGAAAATAATGTTGTGTAAAAATTTGTGAAGATTTTGGAATTAGAAAGAGGCTATCAATTCTTTGTTTGTAATTCGCACTTCGCTCACTGATGGAATTTTGGTTACTGCTGAGGCCTGAAAAACCGCTTGTGAGTGATACCTCTTCTTTGACTACTGTTGACACAAATCGTTTTCCGTTATCCGTTGTTTGTTGAAGAATCACCACCATCTGTAAGAAAGGGATTCGGTGAGTTGGAACTAGAAATTAATTGCTCAATCATTTCACTAAAAACTACTCAATTTACTGCTTGATGCTTCCTTATAAAGTTAAATCAGAACAAAAGAAAGAAACAGGTGGCTACAATTCAATTTAATTGCAATCGTAATTCATGAATAGAAATCTAAGCTTGGAATTCTGTCAGGAATTCAAACGGTATCCGTGCTAAATTTTTCATTTAGAAATTTGTCTTTTTGACGTTCTGTATATTGCTTATATTTTAAAATTTCTAAAGAGCTTAATATTGAATTTCTTTAATAAATCCAAGATGAAATGTCGTCTCTGTCAGCAAAATGCAAGGAACCATGAACTCTCTATTCTTCCTTTATTTTTAAAAATTTACGAAATGTAACATGATAGACAAAATTTGACTTGGTAGTCTATCCGATGATGACATCTAAAGTAAACCACCACCCCTGGGTAACTGACTGAATGATGCTTAACTTCCCATGCAAATCTAACAAACAGTAATTTAACCCATTATTTGGCTTCTTTAATTTTGAATAAACAATAAGTATAAGGAATCATGTAATTAAAAATCATTGTTGAAAAACGTTGTCCCTAAAGTGCTTTCACCACCGTGACAAACTCCCGGTTCCATTGACACACAATGCTTTACTTCTTTTGCCTTACATTTACACGATAATGCTGTTAAAAGCTAACTGCTCTCCTAATGTTCATTAAATTAAATAATTCTTATTTTGATTGAATATATTTTGGAGTATGAGAAAGCTGTCATAAGTTCCAGCTAAATTCTGAGTTAATGCAATTCACAATAAAAAAAAAAGAGCAAGGGAGAAACATATTTGTTGAAAACTTGTTTTTACCTTTGCTTTCACTCAATTACAAATTATAATCTTAGTTGAAAAAGAAATTGTATTCAATCGTTAAAAAACATTTAGTAAGTTAGTAATATTATTGTTTACCTTTTATTCTCTGTTTGTTTCCGTGTTATTGTTCACTTAATATAATTTTGAATGCTTCTTTGTGTATTACTTACTTCAAGAACTTAATGCGATTGATTGACGATAAAAGAGCAATGAAATTATAAACTGAATACAATTTCCTAATTTTGAATACAAAAGTTTTGAAATAAACATGGTGAAACATTAAAATTTTGTGGTTGTATACAGTTTCGATTAATGGTATAAGAAAGCTGTGAGATTTTTGTCAATTAAGTGTAAGAATGGCTTCAGTTACTACGAGTTGATTTTGATCGACTTCTTTTTGTGGTTTAAGTTGTATGATGATGAGATGCAATTTGAAATTGATAATAAATATAAATCAGCAAATGAAACGTGTTGTTTCGAAATATATAACTTATAACTTATTTTGGAATTTTTAACTTAAGATTATTTGTGGATTCATTGTTTTGTACTACCGACTATTATAAACTGCCGTGTGTTTGGTTGGTGCGAAACTGAAGAACAAGAAGGGGAAAAGGACATGACATGATAGTTGGTGTTGGGAAGGGAAGACAATTCAGAGGAATCTTTGTTCCGGTCTCTGGATATCCTTATCCTCATAAGCATCATCTTGATCTTCGTCCTTAAATAAATAACAGGAGATGATCCCAGAATAATTTTGAAAATTGATACACTTAAAAAATTAAAATTATGCTCGAAAGTTCACATTTTAAAAAACGAAAGAAAAAAGAATTCAGATATGATATTTTTTCTGAGTATTGAAAATAATTAAAACAGAATATTCAGTTAAATAATTTGCATACTTCAAAATAAAATTTAAGATGTTCATTTCCGCATTGAATAAGGATGGATAGTTGATGGATTATAACTCTTATGTGACTGATATTACGGTCATGCACACACGTCTCATGGTGTTTGCATATGACCCTAACAATAACAGTTATTCAATTTGCATTGTTATTGCTCCTTAATTTAGAAAAAGATACATGCTTTACCAACTCGAAAATTAAGGACGCCAAATTAGAACAATAAAACTAATTAGATAAATTGCTTTAACTCATTTCTTGACCAAAGTTTTGATAAATGAAATTGAAACAAAAACTAAAAAATGAAGCTAAAAAACGTAAATCTTTGTAAAACAAAAGTCATTTTTTGTTTAAATTGAAAAATTTCACGAGTTTTGTTATTATGAATCGCAATAATTAAAGCATTATGTATCATCCAACAAATTAAATTGAATTAATTAATTACAGTTTTATTTAGATTAAATGGCACGTGTCAAAATCAAATATAAATTATTTAGTCACTGGATTGCTCATTATAAATATTGTTTAAGAATATTATTTGACCTAACATTATATTCATTTTTGAATCTATAAATTGCAATAATTAATGTAAACAATTTGCTGAATTTTCAATTCCTTGCAATGTGAACTCACATACTTAATATTACCATCTAATTCATGTATAAATATAAAATGTTAAAAATTAAAATTAAATAAATAATTATGAATACAAAGCTCAATCTTGCTAATATATTTAACTCTTGAAATCATAAAACATTCTTTTTTTGCCTTTGATGCTGCGGAGAAAGTTCGTGTAACAGTGTTTTCTAAATTATGTTAATTTACTTAGTAACTTTCCAATATATCGGGTATATTGATTAAAAACTTTTATACATATTGCTATATAATAACTTACAATGGATTGTAATATTACATTATAAACATAAACAATTAGTGCATAAATTATGTAGAAAATGTTACAGTTAAATCTATTAATAACTTAACTTTAATAATAAATCGATAAAATAAATAATTTAATAATTTTGAATTAAATTAAGCTGAATAATTTTGAAAATTAATTCTTAACATAAAAATATTTGAATCACAGTTCCGAAAAGTTTTCAACATTTAGGTTTTAAGTTATCTATTTAGGCAATACAGCTTCTAAAGTTGTAGAGATGACGAAAACAATCCAAGGAAATCCTTATTAATTATTAAACTTCTTATCTGAAAAACAAACATAAACATAAATATCATGAAACAATTTATTTTACTTTAATTAATCTATTTAATGTAGTCTTCTTCTACTTCATAAAACATTGGGAGTTAAATAGATTTAATTTTAATGAAGATTCTTATATTAATTATTTTTACCACCACTTCTTGAGATATTTCACACCAACGAAAGACAATAGACAAACTGCATGTTAAGAATGAAATGTTTGGGAGATGATGAAAAAATTACGAAGATATAAGTACCGTAAAGCATAACCACATCATAAAACAAAAAAGAGGTGATACATCAATGGAAATCTTCGTAACAATGTGTCAGAAAAAAGTAAATAAAAAGTAACAAAAATGATTGATTAAGCTAAAATTCTCATGAAATGTGGCCACATCTTTAAAGTTTAATGGGGTAATGAGCCTTAATAGATAAGAAAAATAACAAAAAACCAGTTTCCTAATTTTTATTATAAGCGAACTATTAAAATGAGTTTAGTATACAAAAGAAAGTCACTTACTTAATCTCATTCATTCATTTTTAAATTGTTTCATACTTTTATATTTTGAGGTTATATTTTTACTTAATTTTAATTGACTTAAGTAGTCTTATCATGCATACATTATACTTGTTGATAGTTTGAAGTATATAAAGATAAGGATGAAGAGTTGTAAAGAATAATTCGATGATGTGACAATGATGAGAAAGATAGGGTCAATAACATCTTCTCAAGATGCGACTCACATATCTCTTGCAATTATCATCAATGCAAAACCATACTTAGTGGAATTTTTTATCTATTACTTTTACGGGTATCAAAAAATTCCAATTTCTTTTGAATTTTTTTATATTAAAAACAAAAGTATAATATTCAATTTTATAAGAAAAAATTATAGCATATTTTTGCAGTTTCACTTCATTCCATAAACAATGTGTGTATAAGGAATAAGATGTGGATTGAATATTGATGGACCTGATTTGCATATACCTTTCAATCTTCCTCAAACGGAAATTGTTCAAGATGAACCTACCCGTAACAATGACAATGGACTTGGATCTAAAGAAATCCTGGCGAAAAGTTTTAATGGGAAATGACCAGACGCCAAGAATAGGCAAAGGGAGAAGTTAAAATGGACTATAATTAAAAAAAGTAAGCAAAGCAGAAAGAAGGTAGTTTAAGTAATACGGTATTTTGAACTGTACTCGAATTAAGAAAAAGTAGAAGCCTCCAATAATACATGGATTTTGTCAATAAAATGAAAATGACCCCCATTTCCTTTAAATCAGGGTGTGTGTGCCTAGTACCGAAACTTCGTATACCCTTCAAGGTTGAAAAATTTTACTAATAAAAACGATCTCTTAAAATATGTAGGCCAATTTAATTGAAGCATGATCAACTTTAAAGAAAATATTTAAAAGAGATTACTTACTCTTTAATTTTCTTCGCGTAATCCATCGTCACGTAATTTTGATTTGAATGAGACTTAATTAGAATATTACAATTGTTGACATCTTATATTTTTGAGAATATGTTTTTTCATCCTTCTGTAACCTCCTTGTTCCCTTATTCTCCAATAATTTTAAACTACTTAAATGGTAACCCCTCAATCCTTGCAGACCATATTGCGACTCCTTTTCATAAAATTTTGACATAAGACTAGAATTACAACTGCCACCTTGTATCTCAAATGTTGATTGATTATAATTTTAGAAGGGTACATGATCTTTTACCCCTTCATCCCTCGATTTCTTTCATATTCATCCATAATAAGTTTTTGGTGATGTTGATACATTTGTGGTGTCGTGGGAATCATAAGGGATGAATGTAGACTATTTGGGTAATGCTGGCCAATGATAGACATAGGCGTTGGAGCAAATATTGGTACGGCTGTCAGCATTTGTTTGTTTCTCTTCTTTAACTTTGAAGCTTGGATTAATTGTGGTTGTGAAATTACAAACTGAGGATGAAGGTGGCCATAAATTGGTTGTGGAACATAGCGATATCCATTTTCTTGATGTGGAGCTGGAATTAATGTATGTGACTGCAAAGGCCGATTACGAGTCATTAATGACATCGCACTTCCAGGTCTATAAGACACGGGACCATTTACAACACTGCCTGGACGTGGAGTTAAAACTGGTTGAAGACCCTGAGAACTGCTTAAGTTCATCATCGAAACTGGACGAATTAAATATTGAGGTTGAAGTTCTTGTTGTTTTTTATCCTTTTTCGTTTTCTTCTTTAATTTTTTCTTAGAAGCTTCTTCTTCAGCAAATTTAAGCAATGAGAACTGTTGTGGGGGTGGCGGAGGTGGAGGTGGTGGTGATAAAAATTGACGAGGTCTGGAAAATCTTGAACTTTGTGATTTAATCGATTTTAGTGTTCCATCAGCTTCTAAATATACAAGTTCTGACATAGAATTATTCGCATTCCAAATTTTATGATTTTCATCCCCTTCATAAATTTCATCGTCGTCAGGAAATTCTGCTCTGTATTCTTTATCCCGACTTGGGGTTGAACTATTCGCCGGTCCATCTCGAAATTCTTCATCTGTAGAACTTCCCAGGACGATAATATCCGAATCACCATTTTGGCTCAGTGCTTGCCATCCAGTAACTTTCTCAATAGAATCAAGTGGTGTCACTGATCTCTGCATTGGCCGATCTGAATCCTTATAACGAGCTCTGTCTCCATTAGAGTAACCATTTCCATATGACGTCCCACCATTTGTAGGTAAGGTTCCACCATTTTCCAATTGCTTTGCATATGTTGAATCCGCGTAGGCATGAAAACAACAACGCACAAGGGCGTTAGCTGCCATTTCTCGTTTGCAAATAAATGCATGACATTCAAGAACTTTTATTCCGGTCGTCCTTCGAAGAATACATGCAAATAATGGTGGATTATTTAAATTTGGGAGCTGAGCAAATGGTGAATCGAGTGGTAAAAATTTCTGGACTTTTTCATGTGAAGAAGATGATGACCTTTCCTTATTGGGTGGCACAAGAACATTACGAACTGCTGCACAATAATGCAAGGATTCAATTGGAAAGAAACGAGTGATTTTTGTATTTTTTTCGTCTACGTTTTCCAGGAGAAGACCATTTGACCAAACGCTTAGCCATGAATCAATTCCTTTGAGAGATGAAAGTCCAGTATCTGGATAAAGCTCTTTTAAAGGTTCTTGGATTCCTTGAAGTCCATCTTTTGTAACATGCGGAACTGCGGAGCCAAGATATAATACTCTACAGCGACATATTGGTGTTGATTCGTCAGAACCATTGTTATGATCCATCACTCCTCCTCTGTTTCTTGGTTTCCGAAGTAATGGCATTGGCATTATTTCGATTATTCCTGAAAAAAATTTAAAACTTGTATAAGTAATGTAGAGCTCAATAAATAAATTTAAAGTAAATCATAGCTTTAGCTAGCTTTTTCTAATTTCCGAAAGTAAAAGACTGAAAATGAATAAAAACTGTGTTTTAAGTAATTAAAAGGCGCAATTTTAACAGATCTTTATATCCAACTCATTGAAGGGATAATAAACAAGAACTTGATTTTAGTTAGAAAAAGATGATGGTGGTGGGTGGTGGACTAACACGGACTCATACACCAACCCCATTGGTCAGTCATTGAATCGTTTAGCCCTAATACCCGTTTTACACTAGCGAATAAAATAATTTTAATACACCTATAAATTACCAGAATTGGATATTTCAATCTGAAATTTAAGCACTGGAGAAGGAGACACGGAGAATCTTTTACACTTGTGTAAGACTGGATAATTTGATAGTTTAAATGAAAATGTTGGAGCTATTGTATACTTACGTTTGACATGAACGGACTAAGAAGTACAACTGAGAGGGTTACTTTTTGGGCGAAGGGTTGAATGAGGCAGCAGGTGAATTAAGAATCTCTTCCTGAATTTTCCCTAACCTACCTATGAATCTTTAAGATGAAATTCCTGAAGCAATTCAGTTGGCCTACACTACACTTGTCTTACACTTCATTCTCCCTACACAAGAAATTCCTAACATACCAAATTTGAAGCAACAGGTTACTCCGTCTTCGTTCGTATTCTATATTTGGATCTCACTATGAGTTAGAATTACAAATCAATCAAATAAATTCTGCAATTCACCTTCGGATTATTTCAATTGACGTTGAAAAATTAAAAGCTTAAAATTCTAAAAGAGATATATGTCTATTTTAATTAAATCCTTGTGGATTTTAATCATTTCGTGTACTTTAAACTTTTTCTTTCAAAGGAATTAAGAAAGCTACGATTACAATTTTTACAATAAGCTTAATAAAACTTTTGAGTTAGATTTTTTAAATGGATAAATTACAACCAAGATTTAAGAAACATTACTTCTTTGGAGCTATAATATGAAAGTTGAGCAACTCAAAAAGCCTTCATAATTTCTTTCCAAAGTCGTTCATATCAATTGGATAGTTAGATCTTATGCCTTTAACACAAATGTAGTTTTCCACACCTTAAAACTGCCAGATCTTGAACTCGATAGGACTTAATCCAAGTTAGGAAAATGCCGAAGAGGCGGCATGAGTCGACTTTCAAGGAATCTAAAACGAAAACTAAAAGCCTTCATTTTTTATTAGTTGTAAATAAGAGACAGTAGAGATCGCTCGTGCGTCTTTCTTGAATGGTAAACTCTTTACTAAGTTCTTGATTAAGGATTTCTGTCTGAAAGTAGGAAATTAAAATCCGTTACAGTTTTTCCATATTAACACCCTTATTCAAACCTATCGACGATTTATCTAATAGTCGAATTTAAAATTTTACGAATTTCCTGTACTTCCTGCTAAGACTAATTTGCTAAAATGGGATTGATAATTAATGAACCTTAAAACAAATTTCCTTCTATGCGCTGAAGTGTAAGGCTGAAGCGTGGGCTGATGCTTACAAACACGTCAATGAAACAAGATCGGATATGATAAAACTGAAAATAGAAACATGATTTTTATGGTAGTGATCCGTTGTTTTAAAATTTATCATCCTTGATCATCATCTCCATTAGCTTCCTCGTAGTAGTCGTAACAACACTCCTTTTTAAACTCATTGGCCACGAATCTAATCCATCAATCGAAACCCAATTTAAAAGGACAACAAGGTAAAGAAATTTTAAAAGAGTGACAATCGATAGATGTTTGATATCACGACATGATGCTACTTAACACAATCAATAAGTTCCAGACCCCACTCCATCTTTTTTATCACCTCAACATTGACCCTAACCTTTGGGAACAATGATGTCCTGTCATTTAAATCTTGAATAATTTCAATTAATCTCCGTAGGCATCATCGTCTATTTATATCTTCAAAAAGAATCTTTGAGCGTAATGGCGTGTGAACAATTCGTGTCAATATTCGTCTCTTTAGATTCATTGAGTATGCTCAACACTACGCAACATTAATCTATGTATTAGGATGGGGTTGGGTTTCTTCGGCCATTAAATTGACCTTAATTTTAAATTCAATGGGAGATCTAGGATTGTCTTCAAATCAGCGTAGGTTGGCGATGATTGATGAAATGAATGGGTTTTAAACTTTGATTTTTAATCTGATGAATGAATTGGTCAAAATTCAAATAAGACATTGAAAAAGTGAAAAGATAGTATCATATCCATATAAATCCTAAAAATTGTTTCATGATTTTTATTTTAAAAATTCAACTCCCTGCAGTTACCGCAGATCTTATTATGTTTTACAACCCTAAAGGCTGAACTATTGAAAACTAACCAATGTCAAAACCACTACATGTTGTATTTCCATTATTTTTCGCCAGCGGAGACAGTAGGAGTCCTAAAAAGATTTTTTATTTATTGGATCCATTTATATCTGATTGACGGTTCGTGAATTATATTTCTCATCTTCTGAGCGTCTGTTTGTTAAGATTGGAAGCAGAAGATTGACGATCTCTTCTTTATAAATTAAACGTAATTATTGCCATTTATTTTTTCTCAACTAAAATTTTCTTCATGGATCCTTTTCAACTTTCACTTATTTTAATAAGCTTATTTTAAAATCTTATGTCTCGGAATCTGATGTGATCTTGTCATGAATCAAACTCAATGGATCCCAATTTGAATTCTATGCGATAAACGCTCTAAATTACATAACTAAATCTTTCTTTACACGCTCATCGAGATCTAATCAAACTTCTCAATCAAATTCACTTGAAGTGAGAGCTGTTGTAGCTGCTGCTAAATTGAAGGATTTTGAAGTTATCAAAGAAAAAAGGGTCTCGTTAACACATCAATTCTTAGAAGAAGATTCACGCCCTGTGTTTTGGTTGGTTGACGTGTATAACGTGGTCCACACGGTCCATTGACTTCTTCTACCTTCTTCTTAGCATAATCAGTAACATCTTTTTCTTTTAACAAATGCTAATGACAAATGAGAATATGATTTCACTGTCTGATGATTCAAATTTGAATTATTAGTCGCTGAAAACGGAAACATCTTTTCCGTATATCGATGAAGATTCCAAGGAGATGATGTCAACCTGTCATTGCCCATTTCTCATCCAACTGTAACCTTTCCCTTCCTTTAGTAGACCTACTCATCTTGTACATCCCAGCGTGATGAAACAACGGAAGTTTTAAAGTTAAAGTATTGTATTGTCCACTGTTTATTTATTCATTAGAATAATAAAATTTAAGAAGAGGATTTATTTTTTGCAAATTCATATAGGCAACACTTTGGCTCATTGACACTCATTAATATTTAATTAGGAAAGTATACAAAGACTTTAGTCGGCAGCTCAACAACATAAGCAATATGCACTCACGACATCAAGTGTATCTGAATGAGTTATTTTGAAAGAAAGAGAAATTCACTATTTCCTGTACTAAGTAAAAGGAATAATTATTTTATGAATTTGACTAAATAATGGACAAAAGAAAAGGAAGGACGGGATCCTTAAGAAACCGCTTCTACAATGAGCAATTGCGTCTTTGATGCAAAATTGTTAATGTTTGCATATAGAAAATGTTTTCATTTACACATTTAAGACCTGTCGAGATCTTTTGTATGATTAGGAAGAAGGAGATGACCACAAGATCTTTTTTATGAATGAATGATCTCTCCCATATGAAATCTAATACGACAAAAACTTTCACTTCATACAATAATTTAATTTGCACGGTTGAAGAGGAGGGTGACCTTTTGGGATTATAAAATAAAAAAGTAAGAAATTCCAATTTCCAACATAGCAGACGACAAGCGACGAGAAGGCGTGTAAAAGTTGCATTTAACAAAAAATATTTGCAATAATAACTTTCTCAATCAGTTTGTATTATTCGGCTGCACGAAGTATTATTCACAAATAGTGGAGTGGGAGATGGTTTATTACAGCAATTAAGGCTCCGCCTATAACCAACTCCTTGTAATAATTAATTATTCACGTTTAAACTCTAATGACCCGAACAACACTCAAGTCCACAAACCTTTCGGCAATTTACACTCAACAATTTATTTTATTTTTTAGGTTACTCATTCATAAGCATCATAATGAAAGAAAGCATTATTCGATAATCTGTAAGTTTGACTCTTCTGGCACTGGCACCCTCCTGGTGTAGTTCGTATTAATTACAAGCATCCGTCCGTATACATAAGAAAATTCTTAAATCTGATTCCTTAATAGATAAATTATTTTGGATCGATCAGAGATTAAAAGTTGATGAGAGCCACAAGGGGAAAAGTTTCACTTCTTCTAAAATA
The DNA here is from genome assembly GCA_034699725.1 of Friesea truncata. NCBI lineage: Eukaryota > Metazoa > Arthropoda > Collembola > Poduromorpha > Neanuridae > Friesea > Friesea truncata. Next base: position 27,292 of record JAQGCN010000118.1, on the reverse strand, counting down.
AAATCTTTAATTTAAAGGGTGACTACTGACTATGCTGCTATGAATACAAAGTTAGCGGTGGTTATATAAAGAAACAGTTAAAGAATTTTCAATTGTACTCTAATTAAAAATTAAGGGAGTCAGGTTTACGCGTGACAAGGTGACATGAGAGAAGGCGTGCTTTCAATTATTTTCAATTTGCTCCAGTTTTTTTTCAAAAGAATCTTCAAGTTCAAGATCTTTGAAGAGGTGGAGAATTCTTAACAAAAGGGTTATTAATAAATTTTGTCAGCAAGAATGAAATTTATTTTCTAAAGTTTTGCTTCATAAAATGAAACGGTTCCTTCATTCTTGATAAATTGTTGCAGTACCGCAGGAGTCATTATCATCATCACCTATTTGCGGAAGAGGACATAATTTGCGGAAGAAGATGATTTTGGTGACGACGGCGAAGACGACAACGAACGGAAGGTGGATGTGGATGCGGATGAGAAACAATAATTAGTTTATACATTAAAATTTTGGGACTAATTACCACCACCTAAAGAATATTTATGAATGAATCTTCTCATATTCAACAACAAAGCCTTTGCTTACTTAATACTTTACTTACGTTAAAATATTCTCAAATTGACTTATTAATGTGAAGGGCCTTAGGCGCAAGACCGGAAAATTGTCAATTTATAAAAAAAACTCAATACTTTAAATTTTGACATTTCTGTAGTTTCATATCGAGTTTTTGCGTTATTTAGTATGACAACTTTTTCAATTCAATTGATATCACTTCCTGTGTGTAATATGAAGAAGATTACGTTTTCTCTTTAATTGTATAAAAAATCAATCGTTTAAAATTAATAGTTTAACTTATTTTTTTCAACGAATAAGAAATTACTTTCAAGTAAGCCAAAAAACTTAACAAAAACTTATTTTGTGAAAAATAAAATTAATGTTTTCCTCAATAGATATTTTTGGAAATTGTTGAGGATTCATACTTTGAGAAACCTTCTTCTTCCTAAAAGCTTTTCATTTCAATGACATGTTAAGGTGTGATAGGAAGGCCGTTTTGAATCTTTTTGTCTGTTTATTGCTCCCTGCTTAAGTCTAAATAAACTTCAAGGTAGGCATATTATTACTGGACTTTTCCATTTATTTTCAAAGACTGTGTTTTGCAAAGTGAAATTAGAATAAGGTTTATTATTTAGCTGTCGAAGGTTCAGGTAACAATGATACTATTTTGAAAACGGTAAGACGAAGAGGAGGTCGAATTCTGAACAAAAGGTGATATAGCTCTCAGGTTTTCACTTTTAAGCATTTGATTTCTATTTCCTACAAAAGGAGCCTTGAGGTAATGGATTTGGTTTCAATGGATTGGACCTGTGGATTTCGGACAACAACGGAGTCTGGGATCAGATCATTGTGTCCCACTATTCCAATAACATATATTAACATTAACATGTATTACAACTTCTAAACATATGAAACAACAATTACGACCAAAGACTCACCGAACAACTTTTTCACTCCTTATTTTCTGTTAAATTGAATCTGTAGAAGGGAAATCCTTAATTTGCAAAACTTTTTCTCCCTCAGCTCTCTGAAATTCAAACTTGAACTTCAGAAGATATAAAATTGAAAAGGGGCAGAGGGTTGGATTTTGATGTCAAGTAGTTGGTCACGTAGATCTTATGTCAAGAGAAGTCAGGATAGCTTTTACTAATAATTTCTATTCCACCTCATGGCTTTCTCTTATTTAGCCACCCTTTGTGGGAAAATGATCTTTGCATAAATCATCAAACTTTATAAATTATCTTCAAAGAGTAAATCAATAATAAAGAAACTGCCCCTAGCTCCCATGACATGACTTATCATCTCATCACTTATCGAATCTGTATTTCCTACCAATGATTTTATGCGTGTTAAACTTAAGAAGAAGCAGGTTGTAGTAGTAGAAATCAAGTTCAAGTTCTCTTCTTAATACACATCCTCTGCCCTAATTACTATTATACCAAGATTAAATTTTGGAGTCTATTAATTAATTTAGAAGTTTCAAATCAAAACATTCAAATAAGTTTCTCTTTCATGTATTTTTTAAAAGAAAATTTATTCCCCTCTTAGTTTTGAATTAGTCAAATTCAAGGATATACAATTGTGTACTCATCACTTTATTTAAAATCGATTGCTTTAAGGAAAAACATTGATAAAAGCGACATTGAAAAGGGAAAAGTTTCTGATCTTGATTCATGAGTTTTTCACACTCTTAATCAAGTCATTGAGAGTTGGAATGAATTTGACGGCTTTAATTAAAATTTCAAATCTCATTATATTCTGAATTGAAGAGAAGATGGACGCCCGCCTGGTGGAGTGCTAAATACTTTTCAATTGTTATTCAAACTGTATTCTGTAAGATTATAAACGATATTTGTGAGAACATGTCAGATTGTTATTTGTCTTCAATTTTACAACTCTCTCTCTAGATTTTAAGAGAGTCAAAATATTTTATTTTAATAATATGGATCAGAATCCATTGTTGTACTGTCTGGTTAATATTATCTTTGAACTCTCACATATTTTGACTCTATTTGGAAAGATGTGTCTAATCAATACTAAAACGAAGGGATGGACGACATCATCCCCCAGATTCTTTAGCAGGCCTTCATAATTTGCCTTAAGGTTTACAATTAAATACTTAAACTCAAGCTTCATAATCTCATCTCGTTATCTATTTAATTGTTTTTAGAGCTTTAAGAAATAATTCTTCAATGTTCCAGTGTTCTGCTGAATGTATAACCCAAAAGATCGTACGGGTAAACTTACTGCCATGTTGTGTATGCAATGGAATTAAATTCTTGAATTTATCCCTTATTTATTAAATAATACAACAACACCATTTTATCATTTTGCAAGATGATATTGTATAAGAAAGCCTATTCTATTAATCTAAAATATCTATAATTTTTTTTAAACAAATTCGTATATGTATTTTTAATTACATTTTACATTCCACCCAACATGTTTTTGATGCATCTGAATATTTAATCATATATAAATTATAATTAATCTCTTTCTTCTGTCATTAATGTGGTTTTGAGAAGGAGATCATAATTCTTTTTATAATAAGATATCACAGGTAGCCTACTTCTCCTGGGGGTAATGATTTGCAGGGGTTCCGTCCGTAGTGGACAGAGTAAAGATTTCGTGGTTTTGACTACTTTAATCTTACACAAAGTAGTTTAGTAAGATTTCGATGAAAAAATATACAAGAAGGTCTCCTTGTGACCACAAGTAACTAGTAAGTAAGCAAGCATGAGTATGTCAAGTCGTTGGGGAATAATTTTTTGCCTACACTGACGAATGGATACCTTGACAAGACCAGGGTTGGTTTGTAAACGAGATTTCATCTGAAGAGATGAATATGGAAGTCATCGTAGAATGAGTGAGATCGAGATCCTTTTGTTACTTTTACTCCTTCCGCAGTATGGAACAGGTGCAAATGAGATCTTCCCTCAGTCGAAGATTTCTTTCCTGAAGAGTGAGTTTGAGTGAAGAAGAATCTCGTTTATTAGAAACTACTTGTGGGATTTTGGCCGGTGAACCTAGTAAGACCAGTTTTAAGAAGATTCATTTTGACTTCATCCAACCCGTTAGGTTACTCAAGATTACATACATACATCTTCTATACAACTTACTAAATGGTGGATTTTGATGGTGGACAATCCAAGAACGTGTTCTCTCTCACTATGGTGAATTTCATATGAAGAATCTTCATCATCCAAACTAAACTCCTCATCTCAAGATTTTTCATTCCTCACAAGAAAGGTTTTTTCAAGTTATTCCCTATAAGCCTCTATTGTTGTTTTCATTGTAATTTGTGTCTGTGTGTCAAAAGGCAACAGAGGTGACTGGACTGTTTGGTTGAACGCGTTAATTTCTCATTCACCTCTGTACATCTCCCTAAAGAAGAACATTATCGCCAAGGTAGATTTTTATTTTTGTGTCGAACTAGGAAAAACCATTGTTTCTGTTTTCTAAGAAAAGTGAATAATGACACTCGTATTGAGCCTTAGACCCTTCAAGGGCCCCTGTTGTAACTTTCGCTCTTTTACCCTACTAAGAAATTCCTCTGACAAAACATAAGAGAAGAAAACTTGGAATCCGGCTATTGTATTGTGAAGTGATATATTATTATTTTAAATCATATTTTTAAATTTTGGATATATTCAACTAACAACGGTGTGAGTGATAAATATAATACTTTGCCCTTTGTCCAAGAATTTAAAATTAAGGATCAAGTCATCATTGAATGGTCTTTTTATAATTTATATTGTTGGATCTTAACTAAACTCATGTAAGTTCAATTTAAGCTTCCCTTTTAATGTCATAAAAATATTTAATGTCTTTTTTATAAACCAATTAATCTTCCCCAAAGAACTTATTCTTCAACAAGAATTTTAGGAATTTTTTAAAGAAAGCATAAGTAATGATTTGATTTAGGTAGTACATTACAATAAAATAAAATAATATTTCTGTAAATTCTACCTGAGGATACTGTTTTGTTTTCACAGAATTTGTTTCATTCGTTGGAACTTGAATAGTAAGAAATTAAGAATGAAATCCAATTCTAGATATTCAGGTCAGAATTCATTAAATTCAGTGCAATGAATGAAATTAAAATTAGACTTAAATGCCACTGGCGATATGTAATGGCGAAGATGAAAGCACAATAAATTCTTTTTTTTATTAAGATAAATTATTTGCTCCAGGTGTTAATTTCAATGATTCATCTCTTAACAGAAATATTAGCAGTAGCATTTATTTTGAAGTTTAAAGATTAAAAAAGAAGTTCAGGATTTTGACTTTGAAAAATCATTATATAAATTCACATTTCATGCCAAAATCATACAAGAGATCTCTTCGGCAGAATTCCTTCGAAATATATTTTATTGCACTGGTATAATTAGTGGTTGCATAAGGTTAAATCAAGATATTAGGTCAACTACAATTACACATTAAAAGTATAAAACTTGAGTGCTGGTACTGAAGATCAAATTGTCATTGATCCGAAACATTTTCATCACACGCACCATTCCTGTGGTAGACTGCTCAACTGGTTTAGAACTCCAAAAATTCTTCTAGTGGAACTAAAGGGTGTTTGCTAACTAATGATAACACACTTTACGATGAAAACCTTCTCCTTTAATTGATTACATGTAAAAGAAGTAACGTAACGTAAGTAACAAAGTATGAAGGAACCGAACATTAAGTTCAAAATAACGGATGTTACGAGATACTTTTTCCGGTAGGAAAGTTTTTCAGGAAACGTTTCCAAATATAAGAAATTGGAGCATTTTTATTGAAGCTGATCTTCAAGTGCACACAATTTCAACCTTGCCAAAATTTTTTTTAAAAGTGTTACATATTTATTAAAATCTTAGATCTAAAACGATTATTACAGTTGATTCTAATAAGAACCTCATCGATGGATTAGTGTAGAGGTTCTGCAAATTTTTGGGTGCATATCAGCGCAGGTGACAATGACAAGTAAATTGCGATGTCATGTTCCCAGGTTGCATTTCTGTTGACAAGGATGAGAATGCATTTAATAGATTAATACATATCATGTTTTCAGATCACTGGTACAATAAGACTAAAGTAAAGATTTATTTAATCCATAGAAATTTTTATGATGCACGGAAGATGATTAAACAATTATAATTTAATATTTTTAAAACTTAATGTGATAGTAATCGTTTAATTTTTTGGTTTATGTTTAGTGGTGCATAAAATGGGGAGTCCAACGGGATTTCTTTTGGGAAAAGTCCGATTGGACGGTGCTGTACGATCTGAAGTTTTAGCAAGTCTCGTTGCTACATTGCTTCAAAGGTACCAAGTTCCAGAAGCAGGGAAGAAACAAATTAAATTTCACGACAGTATAAGGTAATTTTAAAATATTTTATCAACAAATTTTTTAGAAAGAAGAAAATTTAACCTTTTTATATAAATTTAAAATCCACAACCAAAGGCTATGAATTCGTATTAAAATTTACCATTTGAGGATTTCCTAGATAAATTAAGAATAGAGTGTTATGTATCCTTAAGGCAGTAGAGCAGGTAGATTAAAATAAGGTATTTAGTTTCAGCTTGGTTTATGATTACTAGTACGTTTTGTGGTTGAAGCTAAAAGAGGAGGCAAGGAAGAGGAACGTGGGTTAATAATAATAGGTTTGTGGAATGATAATGGAAACCTAAAAAAGCGATTTTATTCTTTTAAATCCAAAAGGTACGCTGTTGAGTGTTCGGAACGAGGTTTGAAGCTCACTTCACCAGGATTTAGATCCAGGGATGAAGGATTTGAGTCTGACTCGGAATCTTTACGTTCAATCAAGATGAATGAATCCTCCGGAGGTGAAATAGACTTAATTGAACTAATGGACCATTTGGATATTTCAAAAGGAGAAAAAGAGACAGACAGTGGAAACCATCATCTTTCATCCCTTTCGTCTGGAGGCTCTAACGATAATACTAGTATATCCAGTTCATCAAATCTCCATATTTCAGATGATTCAAATTCTTCCTCAGGAAATGGTTCAGATTCTGATGAGTTTTCTAATCCAACTTCCGGTGAAAGATCACCTTCTTGGGAACCAGTACCAAATCTATCCTCATTCCAATCCTATCCAATTGAAGACGTCGTCTTCTGTCATTCTGACGCTCTCCATCCATCAACCCTCGTTTGGGTAGTTAAACATTCTACTAAAATGATAGCTCTTATTACCGCATTCCGCTCCCGCTCAGAGGCTGAAGAATTGTTTCAAAAATATAGAGACATCAGACTAAAAGTCAAGCCGGTTAAACATAAGATGAATCCATTTGGAGCTAAAGTCCTTATTCCACCAGTTCCAAATTTACCAGCCCCACCACCACCTCCTCGAACTTGCTCCGTCCTCTCAACAACTCTTCCGGAGAATCAATTCAATTCCCTCCCGCACCCTTCTCGTTCAACATTCAACGGAGATAAAACAACTGTACTCTCGGAAACACAATCAAAACCTCAGTTATTTTCAATAGTCCCTGAACCAATAAAATCCATTGACTTCGAGTCCTCAACAAACAATATATTTGGATTCAATCCCAAAAACTCATTTTCTTCATCTTCAATAAGTAAAATGCCGAGGGCATTCAACTCATTATCCTTCCAGCATCTTCACTTTAGTCCTAATGGTCGAACGGATGAAGGTCTCGAGAACGATATGAGAAGCAATTCAATGTCTAAACTACCTGAGTCAGAGACAGAAGAGGATTCTGATGATGATGATGACGAGAGTCAAGTGACGAGAATTCGGGCTCCAATCCGTGGAACAAGAAAACTCCAAATCGGATTTGGAAAAAATAAAAGTATGGGAAGTAGTTCAAAGCCAGTACTTTTAGTTCCTTTGAAAAATGAGAGTGTGAGTACACCAAGAAGCAGCTACCCTAAGGAATCATACCTTTATCACGTAATGGGACGAACTTCATCAACATTTGCTCCATATCAGAGATCTTTAAATTTTATTCCACCATATGCAATGGGAAATGGTAGTAGTAATGGAGGAACAGAATATTTATCCTGGGCAAATTCCAATGGACGACATCTTGTTCCATTTTCATCCTGGGTTGAACAATCCGAAGGATCCAAGCATATCCATCACTCATCTTCTCAACATGGTGCTCCTATTCACCCTCGGATGCATATTACGCCTAAATCCCTTCGTCGTGGAATTTCTAAAACATCCACCCTTAGCCACTTAACAGGGAAAGGCACTGCAAAAATTCTACTTCGAGATTCGTCTGGACATCATGATGGGATGTGGGCAAATCTCTCTCAGCGTGTCAAACATAATTTCAGACAGAATGTGATACCAAAATTTAATGGAATATGGAACCAACCTGGAGATTCTCCAAACAGGGTCAAGAAAAAGCAAAATAAGAAAGTTACATTCAATGCTTGGGCTACAGTTCAAATGGTTTAAAACCCGTTTTTGGATCGCATACAACCCAAAATCTTCCTTTTTTAATCCAAGCAATTCTTCCGTGAATTTTAGTGACTGAAGTTTGATAATCTTGACATTGGATATCCATATTGTAGCAGCAATCAAATTTTTTTTGTAATAGACTTGTAGTTTTAGCTAATGTAGAAATTCCATAATCACACCTTCATTCCGCTTTTCTTCTGATAAATATTAAAATACATTTAAGTGTAAAATCATATAAAACTTATCTTCATTTTTTGTCCGTACCCACCACCACTTCTTCATCTTCTCAGAAATCCTGTATTTTTTTTATTATAAATATTTGATCTAACAAGGAATTTGGGTAAGCATAAATTGAAACTCTTGTTTCTACGATGCCTTACGACGTTGGGTGACTGTCCTATCTCGCTCCCGTTGGAAAACTTGTCGTTCAAACTTCAAAAAGTACAATTTGGCAGAGTTTCATTTTAATTAGTATTCATCCCTATCAACTTTTTACATAATACATAACAATTCATACAATCTGTCTCACAACAGTAAACGACGGCACATGTGTTTTTCTACTTAAAATTCTTTTGTTTCACCCTACTTTATTATTGTTAATCTCCCTTGCACATCTTCAAGGATCTTAAAAAATAGAATTGAAGGATGCGAAATTCCAGAAGGGATGAAAGACGGATGATACTGAGAAATTGTTAATGAAATGAATTTTGGAGATTGATGATCCCTAAAAATGCTTCCTTTTCTTATCTTTTATTATTATTGGCTATTAACTGGTGAGAATAACTAAAGAAAAGAAGCTTAGAAGTGTGTAACCTATTTTTACTTTATTGCTTACTTAATTCATCTCCGCCGTTCGTTGTTGCTACAGTCGAGATGTTTCATTGTTTCCTCAGAAGAAAATTGTGCCATGTTTAGAAGTGTCGCTCGGAAACGGTGTCATTTAATTCATAATCCCTATCATCACGGTCAATGTCCCCTCCCTGTCTTCCAAATCATTAGTCTGAATTTCCAGGTTGTTGTGTACATTGCATTGTGCTACTATACTTTCCTAAAGGATCCAACTTACTTCCCAATAACAAAGGAAGAAGATCAAGTCCAATGACTAAGCTAAAATAGAAAAATCTTCATTAAAATGATCTTTTTATATTTTCTTTTGAAAAATAATGGTGTATATGACTTATTCAATCATCACGAAAACCCAGTTTTTAACCTAATTGACAATCACGAATCCAAATCCTTTCTTTATAACATTCCTCATCACTTAATTTCACTGTTTTCGTCCTTTTAGTTTTTTAGACTTTCACTCCCTGGTTTTTGCTTTCTTTTACTTAATAATTTGTGTTTTAAAAGTTATGATTTAAGGTCTGTTATAAAGTTTACATTAGTCGTTTTATTAGTAGCAAGAAAAAAGCTCAATCTCGTTTCCAATTTTAGAAAATGAGATTTTGAGTCCTGTTGAAAAAATACGTATAGTCTATAATATTAATGTTTAGTTAATTTTTGTTATTTTAATTTTATGATTTTTACCCAAATAAAATTGTAACTTGGGAATGAATTAAAAGAAATTAAAGAAAAATATTAATTGAACTGAAGGCTGTTTTCTTTTATTTCGTGACAAGAAGCTGCTTGATGTCGTGTGATGGATGGTGCTTGAAGAAGATTTGAGTGACGCGTATTAAATTTTATTGGTAAGTTGAGTTAATAAAGAAAAGGGTTCAAGGAAAAGTGCTTTATATTATTATGAATAATTACAGTCAAATTTTTTGAGTATACATTTAAGAAAACATCAAAGCTCAATCGATAGTTAATGATGACATTGGGTCATCATCTCAACACTAGAAATCTCCTTGCAAAATTTATAATTTGTAATTTCATCTTTTGTTCCTTATTAATTTTAGCTTATCTCCTCATTTAAAATTTTTAATCTTAAGAAACAAAACAAACTTTCCTTCTTAAGGTATTTACTTACACGTCAAAATTAGCCGTTCGCAGGTGTGCAAAGTGCTTATTAATAATTATCTCCGGCTCGTCGCTTTCCTTTATAACCTCCATTGCACAATGAAACGGAGGCTCATTGTCTTATTTATTTAATGATGAAGATTATTGTTTTGTTAGGGATTTTCGGCTTATATATCCTAATTTATGCAAACATTTAATAGTGACAAGGTAAGCCACAACAGATAAGTAATATAAAATTAACCTATTTTCAAGAACAAAAATTTACACCTCTTTCTTACTACAGTATTAGAAAAACAGAAGTTAAAATTAGGATTAATTATTATAGTTTCATTGCCAAAAATAATTACTTTTAATACAAGAAACAAAGTCATTTTTTTGTAAGTATAACTTTAGTTTAGAATAATTAGCTCTGGGATGCTGAAGAAACGAAGGTTGAAAAGACGAAGAAAATCAATTAACATTTAAAAATCCAAGGTGTGTTGAACCACGCGACAAATCTCGTTTACATACCTGTTTGGATTGCACAAGAAAACACTGCGAGCATATTAAAATGTATGGATTATAAATAGATAACAGGACTTCCATGACTTTGCTTCTAATTATCATATTCCCAATTGTGTGATAAACTGCATCCCAAAGTCCAGTTACTTTATATACATATGCGATTAATTATTACCAACGCAATTGTTTTGTGATAGGATTCTTAACGAAAACTTTAATCAGTAATATTTCAAAAAATGTACTCAATACGCAAATCAGTTATTTGGCAATTAATAATTTTTAATGTGATTTCTTATTAATTGAAAAGTTTGAAAATTGGAAGCTCAAGCAAATCATAAAAATGCATCTCAGCAAGCAATTTATGCTATCATAATTTTTTGATGCTTATTTTTGATTCGATACGCACGGCAAAAACTTTATGTCATGACTCATGGGAAGACGGCTACTGCAGTTATCCGTAAATGCTTAACGGAAACATTATTATTAATAACAGAGTCATTGACCAGATGTCAATCCATTTGAAAATTGGAAGATTACATAACAACTTAATTTAAAATCCAATTTTGTATTTTGAAATTGGATTAACGCTTTTCTAAGGTAAGAACAACAAGCCGTCATTCCTTTTCATTTTTCCGCAGGAAGATGATGATTGAGATGAAGCAGAAATTAAAGTGAGAGGATTTAATGGATTTTGATTGGATGTTCACTCGTGAAGAAGGATTGTTGTTGATTTGGAAATAATGTATTGATTTTTATAAAAAACCAATCCTTTCTTTTAGTTATCTCTTATTAATCTTTTACACTTAATTAATCAGAAGGCTCTCCATTGTCTCCTTAATCAATTCAGATCATGAATAATTTCTTCGATGAAAGTGGAGATCATTTACCTCAACAAAATACAATGAGACACTTGTTGAATATTAAATGAAAGGGATTCAGATCAATAATTAGACATTATAGAATTGATTATGATACTTTTTTCATTAAAGAGCATGTAAATAAAGATATCTCTTTTTTATTATTTATTATTTTTCCGATGATAGAAGTTAAGGTAGAAACTCCTGTTGGAAAACTGCATAAAAGTAAAAGATGTATTAAAGTTCAACGCTTCACACTTAAAATACAACAAATTCAAATGAAGGATAACAAGAATTTCAAGTAAAGATTTTTGATTGCTTATATCAATTTCACCAAAGATGAACTTCGCCAAAGTTTCTTCTGCATTAAAATGAAAATTGTATGTGTGTGATCTAGAGGGGAGCTGATGACGGGCTACTCTGCAAAACAATGACCCCGTGACCCAGATCATATTAAGGAGTGGTATCCATGTATTTTACTTGTATCTCTAAGGAATTTCACCTCTCTTCTAAACATTAACGCTAATGTATTTACCTACAAATCTCAATTACCATAATTTTCAAACATGTAAAAATGCTGAGGCGTAAGTAAGGGTTTATGACCAATTAATACTGCACCTTTTGCACGTAAATTGACAGAGGACCATGTTCCAGGTGAGTACGATTATAAAAATGAAATCTAATAAAATAAAATCAGCTAATCTAATAAAAATAATCTCTCAATCTCAATGCATTATGTTGTCATTTATTCCTCATACTTTATCTAAAATAAATTCATTTAAAAATATTTAGATAAAAGTGTAAAGTGCGATATAGTGATCCTCTCATTTCGGTGAAAATCGGTTTCTAGACTTAATTAGGACGTATTGATTATAAATCTGAAAGAATTTTTCATTGATAATAAAACTTAAAGTTGAGACGTAAAGCAGGATTAGTGAGTTTTCCAATTCGGGAAATTCCAAATTCCAAAATGGATTAATTGCCTTGAACACAAGTAAAGTTTTTATTGTTAAAACTTATTTGCTTTTTTATTTTCCGACGAAATATTTTCCAAATTTATAATCAGCACCTTCAAATTAGCCAGAAATCAATTTTCATCGAAACCGGAGCTAGGTCTCAATATTGCCAGTTCTCCCAACCACTTAAGTATTAATCAAACATATTCCAAAATGTCACACGTAAGACTTATTCTAAATTTTGGCGTTACGCTTTTTATTTTAACTCTTGTACAACAATCGGTGGAACAGGCCTGTTTACCGGTAAACGCATCTTTAAAATTAAACATGAAAACTGAATTTTTTTTAATATATGATTTCAGAATGATGGATGTCTTGAGCAGTTGGGTAAAAATATGGCTCGGCTGATTGGAAAAAAAGTTGTGATTGATGAAGACCCTTCTGCGGAACGTCTGACTAAAAATATTCCAAAATTTGACCCTGATGCACCAGTGGTACAAAATGAATTTACGTTATTTTACTTATACATGAGATAATATAAATAAATAAGAATTTATTATGTTTCTAGATTCATACATCAAAACTCCAGAAACCATATCGAATCCTTCGTCCAAACTCTGCAATGACAATGGACTATCTACCAAATAGAATAAATATATTTGTGGATGATCACAACAAATTTATCAAGGCTACCTGCGGTTGATGGATACATGTAATATATTTCTCATGAGAAGCCATAAACCAAAATTATATGTAGAAACCTCTCACTACAAATGTAATATTTAAAAATATTAATAAGGATTATAATAAATTTAAGAACTTAAAAAAATTAAAACTGATTTAATGCGGTTTAATGACTGAAAAAGAGTGATTTAATTAACTTTTTTTATTAAATTGAATGAGGATGAAACATAATAAGCTATTGTGAAATGCAATTAAATATTAGTATTATTTTTTGGTTTTCCCATTAAAAAATCCTTATGTGGAGGATTATATTTATTCATATGAGATTAGTACGAAATATGATCATTGTTATCGAAAGTTTTTAGGAGAATTGACAAAAAGGGATTTAACTAAAGGAAAAGTCCGAGGTCAGTTTATTGGCCAGTTTATTGTTCTGATTCTCATAAGCAGAGTTAGAATTAACTGGGCTGTCAGCCATTCCTAAATTTTCAATAGGGCCAATTTCACACAGGGATTAAAAATTTTCAAAATTATTGTTTCCTCCTCTTGTAATTCGGGGTTGCTAATCTTTGTAACTATCAATTTATGAATGAGTTTTTAGTTACAAAATGAATCAAGAAAGTGTTACAGACAGACAGTAAGACGAGATGAAAAGATTTTATTCTTGATCTCTCCTAAGGGAAACATACCCGTGAGAAAAATATAGCTAAATACCATCGCTTTTTGTGGTAAATGGAACAGGTGAGTGAATGGCATAACTGTCACAGAAACGTTGTTGTGGATTTCAGCAAATTTGGTAAATGACTCTTCATCTTGAATTGGAGCTGAAAAATGATAAAGATGAGTTACAATGTTGTGAGAACCGGAACTAAAATTTCTTTAGTTCCGTTTTCTTTAGCTCTTCTTCCTATTTCGATCAAACCTTTCTTGTCACTCAAATTATTATAAATATATTCCTGTACATCTTGCCATAAGGTCAATTTTATCATAATTAGCTTGTACACAATTTAAGAATTTCTGGCTAGCCTTCAGTATTAGACGTTTTAGCGAGGACAATCTATATATTTACACTCAAATGCACTGCAATTCTTTGATAGATTATCATAGATTATATCAGTTTATAAATTATGAGATGAAATTATACATTAGAAAAAAATTCCAGTCTTTATTTCTTTGTGTTGCTTTGATTAGAAGTAATAAATAATTTGTCATCGCCAATTTCCCTGCGACAATACTAAACGAATCCAAGATGGGTGTGGGCTTTGTCCTTCCATTGATTTGAATTTAGTGCATTAGAGGTCATAAAAATAAATCAACTAAAATTAAGTTAAGACACTTTAAAAGAGGCCCCAGAAGCGTAAATGCGGAATTATAGGGTACATAACTTGATTTTGATCGCCAAATAGGATCTTTCAAGTTGATCTTGAAATAATTCAAGGATCATTGGGCAGGAAAGGGAGGTGTTCTGTAAAATTTTTTAAACATTTTCCAAAGTAATAAAAGTTTGACCGAAAACATTTTGGATCCGGTTTTAATGAAAAGTAAATCCCACATAAAAAAATTGTTCAATACGAAAAATGAAGTATTCTGGTTTAAATCAAATGAAGATTGTCCAATTTCCTTATTGATAAATTGTATCTAACAATTTTGTTGTTTGTAATCGTTCGAGTTTGGAATGCATTTCCAGTTTAAATGCTTCTTTATTTCCTGGATTGGTCGAATGATGTATTCTTCACACTACTGTATGAATGGTGAAAAAAAAGGAAACACTTGCAAAAAAAATAAATTCCAATAATTTATTGAGTATTATTGAACAATATGCTGTTGCTGGCTTATTTATTTGTTGTGAATATTCTTCGCGTGCTTTAAAACCGTTTTCTTGAAGTAGGGCTCCATCTTTCAAAATAAAATACGATTAAGAAGCCAACTGCAGCTTGATTCCTTTTTACCATTCATTGTTGTCTTATGCCAGTTCATTGTTCTTTAATACGAAAAATGGAAAGCTAGTAAAGTCTTAAACATTAATCAAAGATGTCGTTTTCTTCATTTCAACTTTAGTTTTTAGAATGCTCGAAAACGAATATTTAACAATTAATTCTAATTCCATGCAAAAACGATTCACAAAAATAAAATGAAACACGTCATACGATTTTTTAATTAATTAAGAGTTCACGTCATTGGAGGAATGAAAATTCTTCTTTACTGCTTCGAAATTTATAAACCACAAATTCAATTGACTTTGATTTATAATTAAGAAAATTCAAATGATGTCAGTTCAAAGGTCTTGAAATTTCTATATAAAACTTATGCATACTCATCATAACTTCACTTCTTCAAATTAATATTTGAATTAAAGTAATCAACATGTCTTACAAAAGTTTACTTTTGATTTCGTTAATCGGTCTTGCTGCTACTTTAGCACAAGTGGTAAGTACGATTAAATGCTATAATATTTTTGGTTCTAATATACTAGTAATTTGTTTAGAATGGTGATTGTTTGGAAAAACTTATTGATGCAGAAAAATTGGTAGGAAAGACTGTTGAGGAGGATGAAAATCCAAACAAACCAAGACTTGCAAAAATCTATCGTCAATTTGATCCAGATGCCGATGTGGTACGATTAATTTTTATATTTAAAAAAAACTTGAAAACAGCAAAATTATATTGATCTTGTCTTTTCAGATTAAAACATCCACAATCCCCAGACCTTATCGTATTCTTGGCCCAAGATCAATGGCTACAATGGATTATTTACCAGACCGAATTAACATCCACGTCGACGGCGATAAAAAGATTCGTTATACTAGATGCGGTTAAATTAAAAATCATTTGATTTAAAAAAAATGAAAATAAAATATTAATCTGAGCAAAGTTGGATTTAAATTAATCTAATTTTAATCAAGAATTTCTTTGTTATAAGAAAACAAAGACTACCTGAAAAAAGTTTGTGTTGAAAAGAATGAATATTTTCAATTCATCGTCAATGACCTCCTGAATCCTGAAACCTTTATAAGTTCTGAACTTCTGTTAAACAAGTTTTTCAATTTTTGGCATCTGTAATTTGGCAGCAGTCATACTTTATTAGAGCTATGCTTACTATAATATTCGACATTGAATTTTGCCTTGGATGAATTAACATTCTAACAGAAGCGATTTGGGTTATATGTTAGACTTGGATGAATGGCATTGCATATTCTTAAAATGGACACAATTTTGACACACAGATTTTGAAATATATTTATTTTGGTTCAAAGAGATTTGTGAATTGAAAAGTTTTACAAAAATATTTTTGAAGTTAAGGCCAAAGAGGCGACAATAGCATATACAAGCGTAGGACGCCCAAAACATAAAATTTAGAAAAAACAAGACTAGAAATATTTTAGAATGTCGTGTGAGGAAGAAGATTTGTTTTAGTTCATGCGGATGAGAGGAGTGTTCAAAAGCTGCGAAACAAGGAACCGGTCCACACGGTTTGCTCCAATGGTCTAATCAATTAAACAAATAAATATTAACTTTTATAAAATAAAGTTGAAAAGTGAAAATTACGTGTTCAAGAAAATTTTTGACTTCATCTGGCATATTATTATATTCTGCGTCGGGGTTAGTGTATCTCGTCTCTTGGAAAGCTTTAATACGTTTAAGGCCCAAAGCACGCTTCTTTTTACGATCTTTGGGCGATTTATAGTAAAAAGGATGCTTATGATTAGTAGAAAACATTTCGAAAGCAATACATCCAATGCTCCATGAATCGGCCTAATCAATAAATAAAATGAGCATTATGTCGATTTAAACTTTAAGTGTGATAAGTTAATGATGGTTGTCTGACCGTAGAATCAAATTCACGTCCTTCCTCCAGCATTTCCGGTGGTTTGTAGGATTGCGTCCCCCCATTATGCTTATGGTGGATTTCTCGCTCATGCTCCATTGGTACGCAACAGCCAAAATCAGCCAACTTCAGAGTTTCATCACGTGTTATTTGCATATTTGCTGGTTTTACGTCCATGTGGATATATTTGATGGTACGGTGCATGTAATCAACTGACTGGACAAGTTGGCGAAGATAAGAAAGGTTTCTAAAAAATCAAAACTAAGTATAAACCATAGAAGTTTTATATTTTGGTCTCGGAATACCGTTCATGTGTAATTGGGAAAAGATTGATAGTTTTGCCCTCATTGTATTGTTTTATGTAGTTGTACAGATCTAAAGATACAAAAAAACGTTTAGAATTTTGCATCTGGGCTGCCAATACTACAATCCAATCCAACCTCCATTGTCATAGTATTCAAGTACAAATACAAGAGATGTGAGGCTTTCGTAGAATCCAAGGAGCTTTGAAATGTTGATATGATTTAGCTGATGTTGAAGCAGGCCTTCAGTATACAGTTCATCCAGATTATAGTCCTCTCGTCTTGCCTTTTCCAAATCGATTACCTTAAGTGCTACATACATGTTCTGCTTAGACTTCATCTGAGCTCTGTTAACTACAGCGAAACCTCCTAAAATAAGAAAGAAAAAGAATGAACCAATAATTAATTCAAAAAATGAATTGATAGATCGATTTTGGGTTTACCGTCGCCAATTTTGACAGGGTCGACGAAATCAGTTGGTTTCATTTCAATAGAAGCAAGTGTAGCCAATTGGTCAGCAAGAAGTCTTTTCTGGATCCGAGGAGCAGCACGTTTCGGTGCAAATTTTTGTTTCATTTTGGGATCTGGGGCAGCTACGTTTTCTTTATTGGCTATTTTTCGTTTCGTGATTCTTCCTTTAGCTACCCGGATTTTTTGCTGAATCCTAGGTTGTAGTTTCGCCATTTTCAATTTAAATTGTTGAAGTATGTGTAATTTAAACCTTTAAACAAAAGCTACAGGGAATGCAATAAACTAGAAAAAAAGAAGCTTTTTGGCCTTAATTGAATTGAGTTTTTCCTTCAGTGAACTTTTACGAACTTCAACTTACAAAAATTTTCCGTTGTTATGGAAATCTCAGATATTTCTGCCAATAAAAAAAATCCACGTTTAAAAATCAGAAAGGTCTCCCTTCATTTATAGAATTATTTTTTCTTTTTGTTTAGTTTTAAAGTTCAAATAAAACACCTAATACAAATAAATCCTAATTTTTCTTAAACGTCATATCATACCTATTAAAATCAGGAATAGAACATTTAAGTTATATCAATTCCGAATTCTTTGATTTGTAACTCTGCCCAAGTTAACTTTAGAAGATACAATTTAAAAGAAAACTAAAGTGGAAAATCTTGTTTTACAATTCATTTATTTCAACCTTAAATCTGTCAAATTCTTAAGTTCCTTAACCCGAATTTTAATTAATTGGCTCAACACCTCATTCTTTTCAAAACCGTTTAAAGTTGCTTCACATATTCCTTCTTACTGACGAGAATATGAATTGACAGGTGTAAAGCTTTTATTGTGTAAGATGTCCTGTTGGATAACATTGTAATTGTTTATTTCATCTTCAAGTTAATAATCTTCCGTTTCTATTGATAGCGTGTGATACGGTGTTGGGTTTAGTGAACTCTCTTTTCTTGTTACATCACAGCACGACTCCATTTTACCTTCAAAGATTTATCTGCCTCAAACAACAACGTGACAATCCATATTTCCTTTTTTGTCGGCAATTCTACAAACATTCCAATATTTTACATCGATTGATATGTTCAATAAATTTTTTTTCACATAAAAACTTATAGTTAAATTAAATTTTAACAGAATGATTTATTGAACTTAATAATGCCTATACACAAACTTACAAAAGTTACAGATCATGTAATATGGGACTGCCTAACCAAAAAATTTCATGTCTCATATCATTAACCAGGGTCACTGTTAGTTTCTATTTTTAAAATCTGAACAATTTTCAAAGAAAAGTGCAAGTTCAAGTGTATGTCTTAATATAACTATAAGTCAGGAAGAGCCCAAACTATGATTACTATTTAACTACTTTCCTGTTCCCATCTCATTAGTATCTTCAGCTTCCTTGGTGTTAGTTCCGTAACTGTATTATTAGATAAATCAAGGTAAAGGAAATCATAATTAAAATTTATACAGAAATAGCAACAGTTCCAACACTTTGTTTCTTACAATTCAAAATTTCTTAATTTAGTATACTGAACCAGTCTTACAGAAGAATCATTTTAAAATGGAATATAAGCTAAAAATTTTCCAACATGATTAATTACTGTTATATTATGCTAAGAATACAGAAAATACTACAAGTTCATCACCACCAATATGAGATTAAGACGATCCCGGAATAAATTAGTTGACGCAGTTTTATACTTTCTTACAAAATATTTTTCTTAATTTATGCTTAATGTTACTTAGTTTTTGCTTAATTCTATTTACACTTTGAATTTATATACAATATAAGCGAACCTTATTATCATAACAAACTAAACGAATTTAATTTCCAAATATATAAAATTAAAAGAGAACAAAAATTGCACAAATTCCTGCTTCAATGTTAACATATAACTTGACTTAAAAACTGTTTAACGAAAAACTTGAAGCTCACGACAAACTGAGCAATATATATAATTGCTTCGACTTTCATAAAATTCAAACAATCAAAACCCTTGAATTATTTCCAAAAAGCAAAAGAAAACTTTTTTGGCTTGTTCTTCTGTGATGCTGAACGATGACTGTCAAATGATGGTTCTGAATAAATATGTTGCTGACTCAAATTAAGGCTGCTGGAATGTAGAGGTCTTGCAGTTTCACGATCTAATCCTGGAAAACGTTCTTGTTCTCCTAACTCCCTGTACATCTTCTCCTTAGAAATTGGGAGACGTTTTGTATTATTTGGTTGTAATGGAATTTGATTTTGATCGTTTCGTAGTTTGTTTCCGATACCATTTGAGCCATTGAAAGAATTGTTATGCTTCTCTGGAGCTAAATGTGATTGCTTAGTTTGTTTATTGGAATTAAGGGAATGGAATCCATCAGGTTGTGTTGAAATTTTAGGTGAACTAAATTTAGAATCCAACCCTAATTGATTATCATCTTCAAATTTTCTCCACATTCCACGCGAGCGAATCCCATTTTCAACCCAACGATCCAAACTATCTCGGGATCCTGTCTTGGAACGGCTTCGAAGCAAGCTCTCTCTTGACATTTGTCTCCTGTATATTAAAAATATAAAAATAAATTATTAAAAATAACTTATTTAGGAATTATATATTAACTTGCCTATAATCAGCTTCAACTGCTTCTCTTGAGCGATAACCTTCATCTAAACTATCGTGTGATTTTTGTCTAACGTACTGGGAGTCCATTTTTTCCCATTTTTGACGTACTCCTTCGAATTTCTCTCTGGAGAAAGCAGGAAGTGGAGGTGTTGCCGTTACATCTGGTGACCTTTGTCTAAGTTCTGGTCTTTTAGGAAGTGGAGGTGGAAGTGGAGATGATGGAGTAGTTTTCACAGGCGGGGAACAAGGTGTTACTGGTGAATTGTTCATTGGCCATATAGGACGTACTAAGAATTGTGAACTCTCCGTGGCAACCACTTGACTTGGGCTCCAGTCCTCATCTGTCAAAAATCAATCATAAAAATTTGACATCTCATTATTTGATTCTCCACCTTCAGTCCTTGTTCAAATTAACTAAAGTCCTTATATAGATTTTAAATTATGATAAACAAAGTTAAGAGAATAGAACAATGAACGGCATTGTGATTGTGAATGAGGGAGTAAGACTTCTTATAAGCTGGATCTCCATGATCCCATGAGTAGCTGTTACTTTTAAGCTATATAATTTAGTAAGAGGAAGTAAGTAAAATTTGGCGACATTCTCAATTGGTCTTTTGTTCCTCAATTCATAATTAGATACCATATTGAGAAGAAGGATTTTGGAGGTGGAGATTCAATCCTTAATTTTCAAAGAACCAAAAAAATCTCTACTATAATAACACATTGTCTCGAGGATTCTAATGAAGATGGAAATGCACTTTCCTTCCTGTTATATCAGGCGTGGGTTAAAATTTTGTCATGTTTGGCAGTTCATTTCACTATTATTTTGTGGCAGCATTAAATTGATCGTGTTTTTCTCACGCTTGTTCCATTCGTCCTATCTATCAGAAACCCTAATTTTCCTTTTCATCTCCTCTTCCCCACTTGATGAAAGAAGTAATTCTATATAATTGAATCAAAATCCAAGTCAATTGACGAGAAAATCAACCCCAATGTCAATTTTTCACAGACCACATACATGGGATGCAAGATGCTTCTTCAAATGTGACAAAGAATCATTAATGGCTTAAGTGTACTGTGTCGAAAAAGATATTTCTTATAATTTCCTATGCAAATTTTGTATGCCTTTTGTATATAAATTAGGTCAGTTTCTAAATTACCGTGTTTGTCATTAGAGCTTACTCGTTAATTTTTTGACTAAACGTAACAAATGTAAAGAATGAAGTGGTAAAAATGTCGCAAATTTTTTTGTTGAACTTGAGAAGAGAGTTTAATTTATATTCTACCTTGGGCTCAAAATCCTATGAATTAAAAAGTACTTTAAAATTTCCCTTTTCTTTGGAGGTTAACCATGTATAAGTAATAATTTACAAAGATTGTATTCTCAATAAGTTTTTACAAACTTAAGTGACAAAGTAACTTTAGCATTTGAAAATTGGTCAAAATCTTAGCTTTTGACCGGAAATGAGAACACAATATCTTAAAAGTGAGTACGATGTGGTTTGGTTATCTATTCAATCTTTTTATCCTAATCTTTCACGGTTGAAATGAATGAAAAGGAAAAGTGTGATCCATGATAGCATGTAAGAAAAAGCAACAGCGGAAGAATAAATTGCAGTTTTAACTTATTAACAAAAAAATTAGAATTTTTCATTCAAAATAATATCCTTAAATGAATCGCCATGTGACGCTTCCCTGCTTTGAACTTCCCTTTTTCCAGTGATAGACTTAAGATTTCAACTTTCAGTAGACAGATTTTTTAATCAGTACTCACGTATTCATGCTTGAAGGAATGTAAGAAGTTTTTAAAAGAAAAGAAAAGAGGCTTCACGTGGTGGTACTTTCCCAGGATTATTATTATTAAATCCATGATGGATGGTAAACTTGAATAGTTTTTGGAGACAAAAGTCAACCATTAGTAACAATGGAATTCTTAAGATTTTTAGTGAAATTTAAGGAATTTATTCTGCACATAAGATGAAGTCAGTCTTCCGTATTTCCTCTTGTTCCCACCACGTCAGGCAGGACGATGTCTTACCCTGCTATTAAAGCTTTTGTTATTTTGTTTACTGCAAAAAATATTTAGTAAGCACGGAGTTACTACATTGTTGTGGTTCCGGTGTTTCATTGGATGGTTGACCAAAGAAAAGTCTTAACCTCGACTTTAATGATTTAGAGCTGAGAAATACAGATAGTGAGTAAGCTTTCGGAAGAGCCTCTCATACTATCAAAATGATCTTTGAGGTTTGGAGAGCGATGACCCACAAAAGAAAAATGTACACAATGGATGGATTCAACTGCATGACGACAATAACGAATTTTATATAATGGAGTCTGGGAGAATCTCTTCAACCGAAAATCTCTTCATTTAAGGATACTTTCAACCTCCCATGGTGTTAGATCTTCATGACATGATACACACTTTGGTGCACACGACTTCCAGTAATAACATTCATCTTTTAACCGGAACCAAGTGCTAGGAATTGACATTATCATTTATATAATCCATAAAATGGTCAAAAGGTCTATATTATAAATATTAGTTAATGACAATATTCAATGAATACTTTCCATCAGCCCTTTTTTCTCACTTAAACAACTTCCAACTTCCCGTAAGTAGTTAATGTATAGACAAAGTGTGTGAAAGTTAGAAAAATGTAAAAATTCGCATCAATGATACACTCAATTTGATTAAGTGGAGGGGTTATATAAGTAATTATTATTTAATGATAAAATAACTGGTTACATTTCATACGGATTTTTGCAAAAAAACAAAACTTGCAACAATTCAGATTGACTGATTCCTTTGAAAATATTATAATCATAAGCAGTAACAATCCAAAAAACAGAGTCAAAAAATTAGTTGACTTGTCATCGTTTTTCCAAAAAAGGAGAGAGATTTAAAACGGAGGATGGAAGGAAAGAAGATTGGAGATAGAAGCTAATTTCCCATCATCAGTCCCATGACCTCAAAAATTATGAACATCATAAACTAAAAATTTGAGAATCCTAAGTAAGGAAGTATACTAAAATTCCGAAACAATGGGCTTGGACTTCGGTGGTGGTGAAGTGGATAGAACTACGACGAGAGTGCAATAACTTTCGTTTCCTGAATTATTCACCTAATCCCATTTAATCCCATCATCACATGCACCTTTGTGCAGAGATCAAAACGGGACTTAACGATAGGGCTAGGAGGAACGACTTTTTTGAGAGAAAAAAATTCGCAATAGACTTCAAGATGTCATCAATTCAATGAAGATTTTTTTTCTTCAGTGGATTATGCAGACTTAATCGTTCCATTGGATTATTTTAGAGAGGAATTAAAAGGAATGGATAACTGTTTGTAGGATTTTTTATATAAAATCTACCTGTCGACGCCACCCACCCTCCTCGGAGCCATAATCCATTAGTCAGGTTTCTACCGAAAAAAGATGGGAAATAAACAATGAAGATCGTAATTGGCTTACCATCGGATGATGATTGAAGAGGTTGAACTTCTAACAATGGATCATGAATTGGACTCCCGGTGTCTTCTGCAGATCCGATTCCACTGGATCGACCGCATGATTCTTGTTCTCGTGAGGCATAAGATCGTCTCGTACGCTGGAGTCCATTTCCATTTGCTCCAACAACAGCAGGATTTGAGCAACGTCTTGAATCTATCCCATTTAAATTTCCTCTTTGACGATGGACCGTGTCATAGTCACGTGGAGGGAGTAGAATAGGTGTATTACGTTTTCGAACATTAAGTTTAGCTCTAAGTTCTGCAGCCAAGGAATCATAAAGGCACGCAACACGATCCGAAGTTAGATTTGATAATCCGGATCCAGATCCAAATCCTCTGTCTGAATTTTCTGATGAGTCTGATGTTCTACAGTCAAATTCTGGGGTACCACCTTCTCTCTTCGTAGGACTTGGACATGCAAGTAGTCCTTTCGATTCAAGCCTATATTCCATATCTCTAAATTTTCTTTGATTATCTTCACGATTGACTAAAGTCTCAAGCTGGCTCTTCAAAATGGCTGCTGTTTCCGAAGAATCGCACCTACGGTTATAAAAAAAACAAGCTTAATTAGATCAAGGTCCATTAGGTCGTCATTTATTTAGGTCTGGTGATTAATGAGAGAGATTGATTGATTTGATGCCAAGATAATTGTATATGGTTTTATGATTGCATGGCATGCATTTAAAGAAGGAAGAGTGATTATATTACTACCATTTATTAGTTAGCATTTCAATGATTCTGATTAAGTCAAGTATTGAAGAAGGGTGTATGTATACTCTTACTTTTTAAAATTCATTACTCATCTCTCATGCGTGGTTTTCCAATACGAAATAAACCTATTAAATATTAGTTAATAGTCAATAGCGTCCTCTCCCTTGATTTAAATTATTTAGAAATTTAGAAAGTCAAAACTAGAACAAAAAAGGTTTGGAAGTGAGCCATTCAAAATGGAGCTACCCACTTAGCAAAGGGTGGCTACAAGGAAGGAGTTATTAGTTGTAATTAATTGGAAGCTCACAGCATAACGCCTTTCCTTGTAGTATAGTCATACATAAAGTCCTTTTCCTCATCTTTTATCGAATTCACTTTTTAAATCTTTGCCATTATTTTCTAAAACACCTCCAAAAAAGGAATATGTATAGTTTTCATTTATTTATGATGATTTCCCCTACGCTAAAGTGAAATCCAAAAGTTAAAAAAATTAGCTATTAAATCCAGAACCAAACCACGATGTGATGAAGAAGATGCAATCGATTTCAGTATAGATCTCTCACGGATCATTTCATCTCACGAGTTTTTGTGCCTTAGTCTTTCACTCGATTTTAATCATTCAATAAAAATCTGACCTAAATAACCATCTTCCTTTTGTAATGGCTCTTCGAGAATAATAATAATTAGAATTAGCATTATTCTTATCCCCTTTTAGAGTCCAAGATAAGGAAAGACAAAAGGAGAAATTTTGATTGGTACTTCATCTCTTTTTACTTTATTCCCGACAATTATTGATCATTTGAAGAAAAATCCTTTGTATTCATAATCAGGAAGCTAAATTCTGTATAATTCAATTTCTCAAAAAAATATAAAGTAAAGTAGTTATTGTTATTTTTCATATCCGTTTGACTCTCTCTCTCTCTCTTAACATTATTATGTTTGCGTAAGTGCGTTAGAAAGAATGCATAAGACACATAAACGTGGATTATTATCATAATTCAGTCAATATTTAGACAGATATGGTATCCATAGTAAAGTTTCACAAATGGTTGGTACAACTTTACCTGTAGCAATGTACGTGAACAGGGCAATTAGTGTCTGGGTTGTAAATCATGAGAATGCAGGAGACAATGTCATCATTAGGTGGAGGGGCCTGGAACACGCAAGTGATTGCTGAATGAGGAATAAAGTGTTTCTCTGGTTCGGAATCTGTAGGTAATGTTAGCTTGTTTGTTGAAGGGATAATCCGAAGTCCTTTATTGCTCACTTGGAGAGTCACTTTAAGTGCTTGCATCCGATGCTCCTGAGATACAAAGTATTGAAGCACTGGTTCAGTATAATGTTTTCCTCTAAGACCTTTGCTTTCCTTTGCACCAAGAAAGAGGACATAATATGACGAACGCTTCATTTCCGTAGACATCTTTAAAATGATGATGTTAATTAAAAATAATCCTTGAAGATATAACTCACAAAACACTTTCAGAATCTTTAGATGACAGTTATTATTATTTATGTTGTCATTCGAACACTGCTGCTGGTTTATAAGAAAGAAGAAGCCTTGATCACGAGAATGACAATCGTTGATTAGTAACAGACAGCCGTATTTTCAACACAACGACGACTCGGTCAGATGAAGCAGGAAGAAAATCCAGATCTGAAAATTCCACAGAAAAGAATTAATAATAGAGATGGTTTAAAATACCTTAATCAAAAATTCAATTGTCATCATCATTTAAATCTGGTTCTACATTTCACAAATGTATTTATCATTAGTGATGTATAATGCCATTGTATTTCAGAGTAATAGCCCTCTTTCAACTTAATGAAAACTACAAGCTTCTCAAAATAACAACATCTTTGTAGGTTGTGTGTCTATTATCATTGAATGTCAATTGTTGTCATTTTCTATTCTTTACGTCTCCTTATATTACACATAATCATTCTTTTAAACATTAGATAGCATCCTCATAAGAACAGGTTGTTCCCAATATGGATACCACACAACAAACAAGATGATGTACAGTTATAATTTCTAACATTTTGATTCACCTACTTTGTTTTATTAATATTTACTTGTAAAATGCTTTGATTAATTGAAAAAAGTTATAACTAGCATAACAAAACTTCTTTAAAAAATTGCAAAAAAAAAGAGAAAAAATATTTCATTTTTTGAATATTGCTCAACGAAGCTGAATTTTTAGAGAGATGAAAAAAAATTCTACTCGTTCAGCATTGGAATTATGGTAAAATTTAAAAGCTTTGCCATAATGACATTTGACTTGACTTCCACATTTTTTTCTGACACTTGGTCAAGTTACGCAACAGTAAATTGAATTTTTAAGGAACCACACTTGAGTTGGAAAGGTGATTACAAAGCCTGAAAAACTTATTAGCAAGTCGTACTTGCTCTCTCAATTTTACACAATTTTCTTCTGAAAATGCACTTTCTGTAGTAATGATAAGTTATTGAAGTTTCCTAATGATATTAAAATGTCAATGAACTAACCCGAGAGTAGGGGAAGGCAAATAATCTTTAAAAGCATTAATTAACTTCAAATAATAATAATGGAATCAGATACGCGTACAGGCTAAATTTTCGATATAAGAGAATTAATTGACGAGTTTAAAGGTTTTAGAATGTACAGTTTCGATAAAAGAAAAAATCTTTTCATTCACTTTTCTTTTGAAAAGATGGCAATTATTTATAAATTAAATCTAACATAAATTAATTGCTTTTTTTTAAACTTCGTCAGCAATTTCTTCAATAACAAGGTACCGTATTTGTCGTATAAGAATGGGTAGCAGGACACCTACATGACATAAGGCGTGTGTCCTTAGTTATTGAACGAAGCACCTAAAGACCTCTAAAAAATTTACCTCTACTCTAATTACCTCTACCTAATCTACCTCTAAAAAATCTACC
>JAQGCN010000117.1:0-43281 GCA_034699725.1 Friesea truncata | reverse complement strand
AAATCCAATGGATGAAGAAGAAATCCAAATGGAAGCAAGGAAAATGAAAGCTACCGAAGCTGAGAAAGGAAAGAAATTAACAACATCATCTGCATCCGCTACTCCAACTTCTTCAAGTCTTAAGAATGGTAATGTCAGTGGGGAGGTTTCAACTTCGTCAAAGATTACAACAAAACCAACACAACTGGCATTGTGTTTGGAGCAACAAAACGTTCTAAACTTGACATGAGATCCTAAAATGGCCAAAATCTCCGGAAGCTACAGTATTGCTAAAGATTCCAAAGCAAGTGCAAGTTACAAGTCTTGATTCTGATTTGATTTGATTCTGTTTTGATTCTGATTTGATTTGATTCTGATTTGATTTGATTTGATTCTGATTTGATTCTGATTTGATTCTGATTTGATTTGATTCTGATTTGATTATGATTTGATTTGATTCTGATTTGATTTGATTTGTTTTGATT
Source organism: Friesea truncata (assembly GCA_034699725.1). Classification (NCBI taxonomy): domain Eukaryota; kingdom Metazoa; phylum Arthropoda; class Collembola; order Poduromorpha; family Neanuridae; genus Friesea; species Friesea truncata. The sequence continues at coordinate 42,817 of JAQGCN010000117.1, read as the reverse complement.
CTGATTTGATTCTGATTTGATTTGATTCTGATTTGATTCTGATTTGATTTGATTTGATTCTGTTTTGATTCTGATTCTGATTTGATTTGATTTGATTCTGATTTGATTTGATTTGTTTTGATTCTGATTTGATTTGATTCTGTTTTGATTCTGATTTAATTTGATTCTGATTTGATTTGATTCTGATTTGATTCTGATTTGATTCTGTTTTGATTCTGATTCTGATTTAATTCTGATTTGATTCTGTTTTGATTCTGATTTGATTTGATTCTGATTGGATTCTGTTTTGATTCTGATTTGATTTGATTTGATTCTGATTTGATTTGATTCTGTTTTGATTCTGATTTGATTTGATTCTGATTCTGATTTGATTTGATTCTGATTTGATTGGTACTGTGGCGTGGAATGATTGTATCTTCCACGGGTGGTGGTGGGACCACAGTATAATAAATACCAACATGCACATACCAAATAAATTCAGTATCAATTTTCAACATTTTTGTTTATCTTTAAAGAAAAGGAGGTGTGAGACGGTGTGAGATGGTTTTTTTTTTGGAGAGACAAAGCTGAATCCCCACCAATTTTGAAATTTCGGTGAGTGAGGAAATCAATTTATTTATTAGTCAGTTTACCTTTACTTTTAATAAACTTTAGTTTTTTTGAATCCTAATGTCAGCCGGCCGGTTCTTCTCTCCGAAAGTTGAAGTTCAGATTGAATAATATTTTTTGAAATTGAAAATAATAACAACAGTTAAAAAGTCCAGTAGTTAGTGATGGAATCACCAGTGTTCTGGTTCGAATTTCTCTTGAACAAAGATCTTCTTTCGTCCCATTTAAAACAAGAAAATCCTGGTGAGTCAACAACATCTGAACAATTTTTATATTTGTTAAGTTCCTTTTCCTTTCCTTTAAAAAATGACAAGACAAACCTACTCGCTCAGTATTTTCAGATTGATTTAGAACTTGCTTAGTTAGTTACTACTAGTAGGGTAATAATAAAATGCAAGTGTAGTGGTAGTGGAGTGTTATAATCTTTCAAAAATAATTATCCTTCTGTTTGTTCTGTTTTCAGATCCCAGCGTTAAAGCTTTATTAACCCAGTTCATTCAGAATGCAGAAAAGTGGAAAGACGAATCGGAGCAGGATACCTTGGAAAAAGTTAGCCGAGCAAAGAAAAGTCGTGTTCTTAAAAAACTCGCACTTCAGACAGCAGCATTCCTTTGCTGGGATTTAGATTTGCTATCAACGTAAGTTTTTATTATGTATGTGTTGTTTTTAGCTATTTTATTTGTACTTTCTGCTTCTAGATTGCCCATGACTGTGCAACAGCCATTGCTCAGTTATACTACCGACTTAGGAAGTGATAACATTTTTTTGAAATCTGTATATCACCGTTGGGTATTGCGGAGTAGTCAAAGTACATTAAAACGGAATGGCTCGTAAGTGTGTTTTATTTTATATTTCTGCCCTCAACTATTTTTGTTTATAGTCTTAATTTCAAACTTTTTAAAGCCCTGAAGATCCAGCTACCGAAATGATACTTCGTTCTCTTAGTCCAGAAGAAAGCCTTAACCAATTAAAACAAATATTGTCAGATCCAACTATCAAAAACTCAGTTTTGGTACCAACTCTTGAATGTTTTGTCAAAGATAAAATTGAACCTGAACTATGCAGTTCTATTTCGGCTGATGCATTTTACTCAGTTTTACATTTGGATATTGGTATATATTTCTTTTACAAAGGTGATATTCCGGATGCCATTTCGCATTTTCAAAAACAAAATCTTCCAACTCAAGATTTTCCATATTTCAAGATAACGCGTGGAAAACTGGATGGCTATCTCAAAGCACTTGGACTACTTAAGTGTGAAAGTGAACCAGAAGAAATTGCATCACATGAACCTAAGACTGTGCAAATTGCAAAGTTACTCCTAAAAGGAGACTACGATAAACTTCATAATTTTTTGCCAGGTTTTACAATTGAAGAATCCGACTCCACTAAAGTCCTTGATCCAGCGTGTATGGATGTCGAAGAATGTAAGATACTAGTTTTCTGTTTTGTAAAAAAGTTAACAGTTTATTATAACCAGTAGGTAGTTCTAACTTTTCAATGGAGCAGCGCCTTTTGGAATCTTCTGATATGAACGAAGTGAAGGAGCTTCTTATTAAACTACATGGGGCTTCTGGTGGAAGTCGTTCTTTTGCAAAACTTTTTTCCAGTTGGGAAATTGCTATTCCAATTCAAAATGGAATTCTAAATATTATGCCGGGAGTTTTTCAAGACTATATTCATATTCTTGTTGCAAAGTCGAAGCAGTTACTAAACATTAAGGTAATCATTGATTCATTATTTCTATTATGCTGATAAAGAGTGGTTGGTAAGCCTTAATCTTCATTAGCTCAAATGCGAATAACATTAATAATCGCATTTATGTTTATTTCAGATGTTTTTGGATTCAAAGACTTGCCTTCAATTAGCTAAGACAGAGCTAAATATACATCTTCAATCGATTGTTCCTCCAATGCCTCAATATATTTTCAGTTATACTAAACTTGAAAAAATGTTGGAATGGGAGATTCTTCTAGTTGACATCTGTCAATTATTTGAAGATTGGCCAAAGCAAGCTCCAAATTTTCTTAGTAGATGTAAAGAATGTTTACATTGTTTCAAGCATCAGAAATCTGATGTAAACCCAAGGGCAGAAATAGTTGAAAATATTTTAATGGCTTTTCTAAACATTGGAGAATTTGAACTTGTTTCAAGTCTTGAACAGTTCCAGCAAAAATGGCCATTCTTAGAATTTCTTTCATTAATATCAAAAGTCTGTATGGATCTCATGGAAATGAAAGAGTCTTCTACCAGCTATCGAGAACTCTGGGCTGCGGGTATTGTCTATTAATCAAACCGAATATTAAATTCATAGCAGATGCAGAAGCAAAACTTATATTTATCTTTATATTTTTTTTAGTGCTCCCAAATTTTTCTAGTTCAAATTCAGTGAGACGTCAACCTTTCAAAAATGGAATTTTGTCAAATCGTTCAATGCTTCAATGGGTTATTGATAGATCCAGGAGTCAATTACTTCTTCAAGTATTTGTTTCACTTTTCTCGCGATTACATAATCATTATACTGATGATATGGGTCTTCAAATCCAAACGGAATGTTTACATATCTGGCCAAACATTTTAGACGAGTTAGATATTATATTTTTTCACATTAATTCCTTGTATAATTCTTATGTTTTTTAATAGCGTTAGTACAACTATGGATGCAAAATCTCGTGTGTCTGGAGCTTCTAAATTAAATGCCAAACAAATACGAGATGTACTTTTTCAACTGCTTAGTACTCCTGCTGGATCAGAGGTGACTTGGCTCAAATGCATGGGGGATGTCCATCTTGCTTCTGGAAATCCAACAATGGCAATGAAGTGTTACTTGGAATATTTGGCAATGTCAACTGACTTTTTTGAGAAGCACAGTGTGAGTCATTGGACGGATAATGCCCTTTTCCGCAGGATGATCAAATGCTCTGAGATATTACAGGCTTTTACACAGGTAAAAAATTGTTTTTTAAATTAAGTTCAAATTATACACTCTTACCTACCTAAATTTGTAGGCTTTAATTCTATGTCAATTTTTGACGGAAGTTGATTACTCTACTGCATTTGGAATGGCACAAGAGAAAGTTACAACAGACGCTGGTGATTCCTTATATGGATTTATATGGGATCTTACAATTTTGGAATTCTTGATCAATTTGCACACGAAACGTAACGAATTAAACAAGCGTCAGCAAGCAGTAAGTTGTCAATTTTAATAAGCTAAATTCTACTGTAATATTTTTATAATGATTTAATTTTATTAGATGAAAATTATGGGATTGATGGAGTTGAACTCAAACAACAATGAAGAAATTCAAAGAGAGGCTATGCATTTAAGAAAATCACAGTTTATGCGTACTTTGGCTAAAGTGTATATATTTTCAAATTCTTGAAAATTATGCAACTTCAAAATGAAGTCAATTTATAAAGTCACACTACCAATAATCTGCTAATGTATTACTTAAGGGTACCTCATTTTTTTAAAAGGACTCTCAAAAATAACGTCACTTTTTCAAATTACCAAACCACTTGCTATACTAATATTTTTAAGAGAAAGAAATTCTTAGTTTATATCATGCTCGTTTTTTACAAATTTTTTAAATGTTTAACATGAAATGGTACAAAATATAAAAATATTTATTTAAAAAACATACATTTCCTTAAAAAATATCATATTTTTGAAAAATATTTTATTGTAATTCTGAACTTTATCAATTATGGAAGAAGGGTCGGATGGTTTAAGGATTTTTAAACAACACGAACGTTATACCCACAAAATCTTAATGCAGAATGCTCATATTTGAAACCCATGATTCTCCCGTTTTGTTTTAATTATGGAAAATTTATAAAAACTTCCATGATTTTAGCAATTCAACGAAGATTTATTAAGTTTCAACCTTTGAATTTTAGATTCGGGGAAATTCGGTTTGAGTTCTTCTAAATTGTAAGATGACCGAAAACTCATTGTCATGTTATTACATTCCAGAAGATAGGGGAAAATATAAAGATTTTTCCGGCTTGTACACGAAGAAATGAGTCTGAAATTTTTGAGACCTTGCGTGGAACCTTATGATGTAAATGCGTGGAATGAATTTCTGGAACATAAAATTTCCAGGAATATTCCACGAGCTGAGTTGTCTTCTTGTCTTTATTCTTGTATCCAACTTTTTATTCCTTCCTTTTCCCGAATGACCTTCTAGAAGAAAGTCATGTATTCAATTTCTCCGTTTATTCAAAATTAATCAATATTTTTATTCGTCCTAGTTACCTTTTCTATATAAGTTCATTAAAGATTTTTATTTTCTAAGCTTCACATCATGAAGCCAAAATCAGAAAATAACATAAAAAATATACACAATATTCTTCTATTATTCTAGCAATAGTAAGCCGTTTTCTCCAGCATCAGCGGCATCAAAATGATTTTATATTCTTCAAAATTTTATTCAATTATTCTATATTCTGTTCCATAAATTTTACATTAGAAGTTTTAATAGTTATTCTTGCTTCAGAACAATAAGGTGAGTTTAATCGATTTTAATAAATTATGTAAAATTATTTTTTATTTTCTCTTAAAATATTGACAGAAATGATAACAATTATTAAATATTCAACTTAAACCCACCTTCTTTCAATTTTAAGAAATTGCTATAAATTTTTTCAATATGGAGTTTAATTTTCTGTAAGGAAAACCTTCAAAAATAATTCATAAATGACGTATTCTCCTCCTCACCGATTTTAACCGAAATTGTTTCGAATCAACTTCCGTTATTAAAGTATAAAAGTTTTAAGTGGAATGTTTAATTGTATATAATTGGTGATGTGAAAGAAATTATAACTTTCACCAAACCACCCGGCACCCATCATGCGTCAAAGATTCCCTTATCCCTTCCTAAAGTTAAAACCCGGAATAGGATCAGGGAATTTATATTAATAACTTCAGAAGACACATGTTACTAGATAACTAAAACTAACCGACGCGGAAGCCCAAATTATAAATTGGCAATATCCTAAACCTACTCCTGTCATTTTTCCTTGGGGTTTAATCCTAAACGAGTCTTTCTGATTCGAGGAGCTAAGCTCCAAAAGTCCAAGTCTCTCTTTCTTTGACAATTGTTTCTATTGTCTTTTTTATCCTTCTTTAAACCATCTTCGGAGTAGTACCTCTTATACGCTTCTTTACAAAATTTTCTTATCATTTCTTCAATCTTAAGGTTTCTTCTGGTGTACTTTTCATATTTGGGTCATAAGAACAAATTTTTTTTTCCAAAAACAACTAAAAAGGTTTCAATATTTTGTTACAATGCCACACAGAAATAAAAACGGCATCACCGTGGCCACCAAAAAACAAGCTGACGCTGAGGCCATTCCCATAAACAATTCTTTCCACTCTTCTGTGAATAAGGTAAAAAATTTACTTATTTTCCATTTAATCATTCATTCTTTGATGAGATTAATATTTCTAATAAATTTTTATTATAATTGTAGAACGGATTCGCAAAGAGAGGTGTGGGTTTGGAAAAAATAAAGAATCCGCAAGATCTTCTTCTACCAAAGGAAGAAATCATCAACGGGACAAAGGGAGATAATAATTCCTCCAAAGACTTGACGGAGTCTCAAATTACAAGTTTAAACCCCTTTTTGGCAGCTGGAACAAGAACCACAGCATCCTCCTCTGGAGTAAGCAGTAGCAGTGGTAGCTGTGAGGATTTAGTCAACACCGAAATCCATAACAGCATCAAGTCTCAAATTTCAAATAAAAATTTGAGTGCAAAGGGTGACTCTACGAGTTCTGAACAGGAATCTGAAGAAGAGAGATTAGGAGATCCGGAAGTCGAAGGATTTGTAAACGGTGTCCACGACTACGAATACGAAGAATTAAGTGGGCTATTTAAGAAGAAAACTGTGAGTATAAGTCCAAGTCCCACATCTTCAAATTTAAGTCTTAACGATCTCATTGGAGATTACGAATCTGAGATGGACCGTCCAAAGAAAGTTTACAAAGTAGTTCTAACTGGAGGTGAGGAAATCAATTTTTCAAAATTTAATTCTGCAATTATAAATTAAATTATAAGTGACAGACGCTTAGTTTAAAGTAAGCTCTTCTGAACGCACCAATAATGGAGGAGTTCATACTATTGGACATGGACTTCTTCATGCACTCATATTCTCATTTATATTTAGATTCACTCAAAGTAATCTCTGTGGAAAGAATTGTCATTTAACTTTTAATAACCAAATTTTCAATAACTGCATATTGGAATTATCAATTATTACCTTTGACCTCTCATTCCTAGCCAAATGAGAATGAATGACTGACCAATGAGAAAGAGAGTCATGAAGAAAACATGAAATGAATAGTCTGACTTAACTGAAATTGATTGATTGGAATTCTAAGCGACGGATTCGAGGTTTAATTGAATGAAATTCAAAATTGAATGGCTATTTTAATCAGAAAAATTTGGGTAACTTTCATGATTCATGTGGTTGTGGTTTATAAACGGAACATTCAGACAACTTTGCGTGGAGACAGCCAAACGCAAAGAAAATCACTATACTATAGACTATTTGACTTTTGTGGTTTATGGCTTTATTGACTTTGGGAAATTACATCACTTTCTTATGATTTAGATTAGGATGTTCCAAGGGTCAGTCCAACAAAAAATTTCTCATCAGAGGGTTCACTTAATCCTAATTCCTAAAGCTGTCAACGGATCCAAAGTATCATTTTAGATAGGGAAGGACTTTTGAACTTCTGTCTGAAACAAAAAAAGTACAAAATAACAATAGATAATTTTATTTTATATTTTTCTAAAAATGGAAGATAAGAAAGGATTAGCAAGAGCGAAGGGGAATGTATTTTAGAAAATCAGGTTATTTAAGGTAGTCAAGAATTTAGGTTTTATGCTACGCTGTTGATCTTGGTAGATCTTTCAGGATTCAGGTCATGTGCTTTTTTAAGAAACACATTCTCATATTTTAGAATAAAACGTCGTGGCTCATTTCGTCTAGGGTAGACTTTGAATGGATGATTGTGCAAATAGGAAGAAACTTGAAATCAGTCACGTCGTCGTGTAGATTTACTACGAGAACGTAAAAACCGAAAAAGCAAAGATCCGATCTATTTTTAGATTCAACCAACTTTGGATCTTGGGACACAGACGAATCCCATCCCATTCTATCATTAACTTGACGGTTTACAAGTTCCATGTCATGTGTGCAGTTTCTAGAAAGAATTTCTTTCTAAAAAGTCAAATTGTTTCATCATTTACAAAATGAATATTTGTCGGCTTTTCTTTTTCAGGAATCTTCTTATGTCAAGCGTTATTTTTTATTCTATCACTCTTAACTGTCTTTTGGAATTGATTAATTATTGGACTTTGCTTTGGTTCTTGAAAAGATGTCCGTAAAAACTGAAAAAATACAAAGACAAAATGTATTCGTTTAGGGGTGAGACGAGGTCAAGTTTGATTTGATTTATTTAAGTTTAGTCGAGCATGAATTTCCTTTCCATCTGTCAGAAGTTTCATTTGAGATGTTAGTCCATACGGATATAATGCATTTAGATTTAAGATAAAACTTGTTTGTAATAAAAATCTAAAACAATATCATATAATCTGCACTAAAATTGAAACTGAATTAAATTAAATTAAACAATGGACAAAGATGAATTTAGCCAAGCAATAAAATTATTTCCTGTACAGGTCCTTGCGGAGGGAAGACCACAGGACAAGCTCGTTTATGTACCTTCTTTGAGAATTTAGGATGGAAAGTATTCCGCGTTCCAGAAGCTGCTAGTATTTTGTTAAGGTAACTCAAGTAATACCAAAAAATTAAGCAAAGCGAATTAATTTTTAATTAATCTTTTCTAGTGGTGGGATTAAGTTTTCTGAGCTATCAGATGAACAAGGTAAGTCAGTTAAAATTTGTTAATTTATAAAATGTAAGATTAAAAACTTATAAGAGTAAATCCATTAAGGAAGCATAAGAAATACATTGTGTATCCATACATGTATGAAGTTAACTTTTACAATGGAATATTTCCGTTCGCGTGGCGTAGTTATTTATTATATTTCCTATTATTATACTTTCTTTTCTATTCTTTTCAAAATTTTAGGCTCTATTCCAGCAGTTTCTTAGCAGGAAATTCGCCAATTAGGTGTGAAGATTATTATTTTAGACTTTAACCTTCAACGTTCTTTCAATTTGTAATTCATTTCATCTCATATTATACTTTTTAGCACTGAGAATAAAAAGCATGGGATTCTGAATCTAAAAATACATCTTTTTTTCCAATTACAAAATTTTGTTTTAGGTCAAATTTACTTTGACCTTTAGTATTCCAAAGTCAATTTTTAATGTAGCAAAATTAAAACCCATTAACGTAAAATGAAAGAAGGTTGTAGACGGTTATTGACTTTTAGTGCATAGACGCGTGGGAAACTTGCAAGCTAAGCATGATTAAAGCAATCAATTTTTAATTATGAACAAGTCAATTAATAAAACCAATTACTTAACTCTCAAAAGGATAGAAATGAATTCTTATGTTGCAAATCGAACTGACTGCAAATCAAAAATAACTGAATCATCGTTTTTATTATACTGGATCATGCAATTAATCAATTTCTTGCAGTCCCACGAGCATTTTCATAACACGATAGATAATAATGCATGCTTTAAAATTAATTAGAAAGGGTGTGATTTTAAAGGACTTTGAGCTTTTCCTGTCGTTAAAATTGATAACTAAATGTAATTTAAGTATTTATAAATGTATAAATTGATAACGAATGTGAAGTTGAATATTCATTAGAAAGACATTAAATTAGTTTAAAATACCATTGACCTTCTTTGAGGTTAATTAAATAAACAAAATATAAAATGTAATTTTATTTTACTTTTTTCAGCATTCAAATTCCAGGAACAACTTTTACGGACGATGATCCAAGTAGAATCCGTTTTCTTTACAATGGCTGAATCTCTCAAACAGGATGTGCTGATAATATGTGACCGTGGTGCCATGGATGCTTCTGCTTGTAAGAATGTCACTCAAGCAAATAATCCTTACACCTTAAAATGCGCACCTTTCAGCTTTTCCAAACTATCTGCATTATAAAGTTCCACTTTAGCTTAGTACGCTAGAAAAATTTTATTCGGATAGAATCCAATCCATGGATTTCCCATTTAGTTATCCCAAGGGAGTCATGGGAAGAGATCTTAAGACGAACTGGACTTAACGAAGTTGACATACGGGACTCACGGTATAATCAGATAATTCATATGGTATCTGCTGCCAATGGAGCTGAACCATTCTACACCCTTGAAGTAAAATTTATTATTATAATTTTTGGTAAAAATGGGATAACAGATTAAAAATATATAATTTATAAAACTTAGGATCATGCTTGTCGAAGTGAAAATCTTGAATTAGCAAGAAATTTAGATACAAAAGCAGCTCAAGCTTGGGTTGGTCATCCTTATTTTGATGTGGTGGACAACTCAACAGATTTTGAAACTAAAGTTTGTAGAATGATTCAAGTGAGTATAAGAATGAATTGTATTGACTTATTTAATAATATTTGGATAATATTTTGACTTTACAGTGTGTTTGCCAAAAGCTTGGAATTGACGCTCGAGATCGACTCCAAACGAATGCAAGGAAAGTCAAATTTTTGGTCAAAGGTCCATTACCTTCTGCTGATATATTTCCTCCTGGATTTCAAGATTTTGCTGTCGTCCACGACTATCTCCAAACTAATGGACCTAAAATGCAAGCTCGTCTTCGAAAACGTGGCCAAAAGGTTTTTAAATAAATTTTTCTTATTTTAGTATACTTAATTTTGGTTTCATTTAATTAGGGACACTGGAGTTATACTTATACCGTGCGACGTCCTGAACTCCAGGGACAAGTAGTTGAAGTTAAAACTGCTCTAACACAGCGTGACTACTATAACATGCTATCTCAAAAGGATAACAATCACGTAACCGTTTTTAAAACAAGACGTTGTATCCTGCTCAATGACCAATATTTCCAATTGGACGTATACAAAGATCCATGTCATCCCAGGTAATTATTAATTATATAAAAATACGTAGTAAATCCGTAAAAGCCGCAGACAGTAAGATGATTGCAACACGTTGAAAATGTGATGCAACACGTTGGAAACGAATTGCAACACGTTAAAACAAAATTTGAAAAAAATGAAAAAAATTTTTTTTTAAAAAATAAAAAAATTGTGCAAAAAATTTAAAATTTCCAAAAAAATTTTAATAAATTTTTTTTAAAAAAAATTGTGAAAAACAGGAGCAAACGTGTCTACGGACGGATTTGGTAAACACATAAGCCTGGTCAGCTACGCTGTCTGCGGCTAATAATTACAATAATTGGTACTTTATTAACTGTTTTAGATGCAAAGGGCTTATACTTTTGGAGACATACAGTACGTTATCCGGAGAGGAATTACAACAACGATTGCCTAAATTTCTAGACATCACAAAGGAGGTCACTGGTGACCCACGATATTCAATGTTTAATCTCTCTTTGAAAGAGAGATGGCAAGATAACAGTCATTTTTGTCAAAGTCTAGCAGGCACTGGTAAAGAAATTGAAAATACTTTTAAAATTTTTTATAATTAATTTTGTTATGTTTCCAGAACCTATTGAAGGGAATTCTTTTCTTAAAAATGGGATTTTTTGTTGTACTAATGAAAATGGACTAGCTGGATACTAGACAAAAAAATAAGCCAGAATTTCATCATTTAGAACTTATAAGAAGCATTAGACATTTTTAATTTATTTGTTCTCAGAACTTGAGGAGAAAATTAACTTTGTTTCAAAAATTTTTTTATACCTAACTCGTTTAATTTTCACAATACAAGTATAATTAGTAAGAAATCAAATATGAGTCAAGAATTTAGAAAAGAAAATTGGACCTTAGCTGGTGGCATCTTACTACTATAACGTAGTTGCCATAACTTGAAGTGAATTTTAGGGAAATGAAAATTTTTAAATTAGTGATGATAAAAAGAAAGAAAGAAAGACATGTAAAATTGTAATCCAAATTATTATAATAGCTTCAAAGAGTTTCGCAGCTGCCTTTTAAAATCTTTAGATACTAAAAAAGTACATGCCTAAATCTTAGAATTTTATCCATTCGAATATCTGTACCTTGTTCAATGATTCTAAAAATGTACCTTACTTTTTATTGTAAAATTGAACAGCAATATAAATTAGAGATTTAAATGTTTAGAATTACTTTCTTTCCTAAAGGAAGTAATTTATGAATGCAATTTGTATTGTTTCCAAATTGTACCTTAATCCTTTAATACTGCCTGTCAATATTTTCTTTCCTTTTAATTTTCAGAATGTGAAAATTTAATTCATAACATAAAAACTTCATTGAATCTGTTCAGTTTTAACAACGCAATCCTTCCTTCCAATAATCCGCTCATTCGTAATGACTTCAGTTAACTTAATTCACAATTTCACTTGCACCATTTTTTACCTTTACGCTTAAAAATCTAAATAATAAATTCTAATTCTTTGTGATAATAATAGATTGATGATATAAATTGAATATATCTGAACTACCGTTCTATTTTGTCACGAAATTTTCCTTAATAAACTTATCCCAAACCTTTCTTTGAGTCAGCTTTCTTCCTTTTTTGACCTTCTTGCATGTATCCATGTATCTGATTTTGAAAGATTATATAATTATTACTGTAACTTAATCAGGATAAAATTCAATTGTGTATATTTTTAATGTGTTATTTTGGCACTCACTTGTTAATTTCTATGTTTCAAATCTGTAAAACGTTTATAGTTTTAGAAGAGAAGACAAAATTTTCTTTTGATTGATGATAAACTTGTAACCTGAATAAAAGGAAGCGTTAATGGGAGAAATCACAACAAAATTGATAATATTCTAAAGTTAGTTTTCATATAAGACATTTTATAACTTACTAATCTACATTTTCCGGTGTTAGAATAATAACTAGCTTAATTTAGACTCCATTTTCTTCTTTTTGGACTTGACGAGAGGCTTTTATCCTGATCCGGAACGACATCTTTTGAAGATCCATTGTCTAATGGGATGTCAGAATCATGGGCGAAAATACATTTCGTACCAAATCTGCATGTACCCTTTCGGTATTTCCAGCATATTCTCTTTCCATTTATTTTAAGCTGAGTTTTGTGAGAGGGAGTAAGCTAAAATTAAACACAACTTAAATTATTATTGGAATTTTCCTGTTTCTGTTAGAGCGTATTACCTTGACATGACGCTCTAAATTTGATGATTCTTGATCCCCATTTTCTCTTATTGGAATTGAAAACACAGAATCACTATTTTGGTCTGTCTGACTCGTTTTAGCAAACGGGTTAAGCAGTGGCACGCATTCATCTGCCCTGTCTTTGATTACACTAGAAGAGCAAGTGGTATTTTAAAGCAATAATTCAACTCACTGAAAGGATCATGGATTGTAAGCCTTTGGGCCTCAGGTGAAAAGTGGATCCCTCTGAAGCGACAAAATAACCTCTACAAAAGTTGTTCATAATTCAATTCAAAGCAACTTGTGGACTTCCTTTACCTTCCTTGTAATACAAATACATGAGATTTTTTACGATGTTGTATGATCTCGAGTGCACAATGTAGGCATGAGGAAACATTTGGAGGACACAAGCCTTGTGTCCCTTGTGTCACACGGGAGGTAAAGGAAGCAACTTTTCCCTCTGACATTTTTTTCTGTGGTCCCACATTGTGGGATTAATCCACGTCTATTAGATATTGAATTCTGAACAAGTTAGAGGTCATTTTGTCGCTTCAGAGGGATCCAGTCTTCACCTGAGGCCCAAACGCTACTAAAAGTTTTCTTCTGATCTTACACATTACTGTTATATTCTAACTCGGATTCGGATGATGATGATGATGATGATGAGTCCGAGTTGTCTTTGTTTTCTGTACCTAATCTAAAACAACTTAACTTTACTACTATAATTGTAATAAGTTTAAAAAAGTTTATAATTACATTTCATGTCCTTCCGTTAGTAATAATGCTGGTTTGGAATTGCTTAATTCCACAATGCAAGCATCCGAAACCGAAAGTGGTTCTTCTTCCGATTCAGAACCTCCTGATTCAGAATCTGTGTAGTGAATCTCTAGTGAATGCTTCTTCTCCATGATATAAGGAAAAGGAAGAAGAACAGTATCTAATGACCTCTGAATAAATAACTAAACGTTGAACGTGTAAAATGCAAAATTGACAATGTTTAGCTTAATTTTGTGTTTTGATTAAATTTATTTACAAAAATGAAAAAAATTCCCACTAAAATAATATTATGTTTGTAGAGTGAGCGGTTTCAGTCAAGAGTAATTAAAATGGATCAGGACTCAAAAATAAAATATCATTTAAAGGAACTTCACTTAATACTGTTTGTCTACTTTAGTTTAGTTAAAGTAATTAAGAAAACTACCCTTAATTTATGTTAGCAAATCCTGTCCTGACCTGTTTGTGTTTGTACCTCTTTGACAAATTAATAAAAACTTGTCAACTACTCACTGCTAACTTAATGTATTCCTCGTACGCTCATAAAAATATTTTGCACGAAACGAACAAAAAAGTTAAAAAAATTCCGATACATTTTAATTTATTTTAGTTTAGTTGTATCGAATTTTTCTAGCGTTTGTTTTGTGTAGGTGAGAGTAATCTGTTTGGAAAAACCATTCCAGTTAAGATAGAAGTATTTGAGTTTATAATACGGAGATGAGCAACGAAATTAACATGTCACCTGTATCTACACAATTACTCCAGACATCAACCACCGGCATACATGATGGACACACTAGCATTACACCATCAACTGCCCAAAGAGATACTTCACAATCTTCGTTAAACGATACGACAGGAATTTCGTCTGTAAATCAACTACAGTTTGCAAAGAGTCCAGCTCGTATTTCTCAACGAAAATCACAACTTAAAATGACAAGTCGCTCTGAGAAACTTAACCGTTTAGCAACTCACGCCACTTGCAAGGTAAGACAGTAGTATTTAATTCCTGATTGATGTAGAATTTTGTTGACTTTATTTTAGATTGAAGGCTGTCAATGTGCTGGATGGAAAAGTTTATCAACTGGAAGAACCTTCTTATTTCCACCTTCAAGTTCCCATTCTGAAGTAGTATTTGAAAACCAACATGAACCATGTCGTGTATGTTCACATACTTTTGGTTAGTTAAAACAAACCATTATCTTTATATATATAAACGAATTAAGAAAAATATTTTCATTTTAGATAAACACATCAGTGATTTCTTAAAACTTGGAGATAACGAAATCGATGAATTAATTTGTACTACTGTAGATTTAGAGACGTTGTTTATTCTCCTCCAACGAGATCCAATGGCTAATGATGATGCTGAAACTAAACAAGTTTATAATTACCTCTTCCGACTTCTAAGAAAGAGCGTTTCTTCATGTTCAAATCCTGCTCCTGACCTTATCACGTTAGGTCAACCTCCTTACGAAAAACCTACTATAAGTCGTGCGATTGGCTCACTTCTAGCATTTCGATACGGACATCTTTCACCAGCTGAATGGCAAGCAGTAGTTGATTTGGGAAAAATCATGCTCCACTTAATCAATGGGTCCAAACTAGAAGCACCTTCACTTGCTGCTCCACGATTAGCTCCGGGATATTATGAACCATACAAATCTATGTACACTAGGTAATTCATCAAATATAGTAATTCACTCACTGATCATGATAAAAAATTCATATCTTTTTTCTTCCAGATGGCTAATTTTGTGTCACATTCCATTTTTCTGTGACTCCCTTCCCAGACACGAAGTTACGCATATATTTGGTCGTCATTACCTAAAAGAAGTACTTCCTGTCGTTAAGTCAAGTTTAATAGGAAAATATATAAGTGAACACGATAAAATTCCTTCAAATAAACGGGAAGTTATTGGAAAAATTCTGCCTGGGTAAAACAAAATTTACAATTTTTATTAAATGACAAGAAGCTTAAGGTTTTAATTAATTTTGTAGGTTGATGGAAGCAATTGAATCTGCTGTTCATTCACCAGCTAGTCCAATATGGGATCCTAATTTTAAAGCAGTTATTTCTCCTGCAAAAAATACTTTATCAATGGCCCAAGTTCCAACAAATGGAGCACAAACTCACCGTCCATCAACCTCAGCAGTTTCTGCTGCAACTCCATACAATCACAAACAAGAACCAATGGAAACTACTCAAGCAGAAGATGTTACATTGGATCAATGTACGGAACACCCTTCTACTGCCACACCTCATCAACTCTTGAAGATAAAGGGAGGTACAAAGGTTCGAATATTACAGCAGGATCCAGAGGATATTTCCAAAGAGCTTTACGATGAGATTTGTCGAGATATTGAAGTATCATATTCTAACAAGGCTGGCGATGTAAGATATATTTCCAATCTTTATTTTTAACTAAATTCATCCAGGTTGTTCTTGATTGTTGGATCTTGATCTTGATCTTACACAGGCTTTATTTGATGATACGGCTGGGAGAGACGACGCAGCAAAGTTAGAAGAGCAGAGGAAAATTATATCGTGTTATGTAGTTGGGAATTCTCTAACACAAGCTGTGACAAAGGAAACTATGATGTGGTTAATTGGACTTCAGAATGTTTTTTCACACCAGTTACCTAGAATGCCAAAGGAGTATATTTCACGCTTAGTTTTTGATCCGTAAGTACCATTATATTATGCAATCTTATATCTTTAAAATATAGTTTTGATATTCAGGAAACATAAAACTTTGGCTTTAGTAAAGGAAGGTCGTCCAATTGGTGGAATTTGTTTTCGTATGTTTCCTGATCAAGGATTTACAGAGATTGTTTTCTGTGCTGTTACGTCAAATGAACAGGTTTGAATTTGGAAAAATTGTCTGCAATTATTTAAAAGTAATATTAAATATACAGGTTAAAGGATATGGAACTCATCTTATGAACCAATTAAAAGACTACCACATACAAATGGGTATTTTCCATTTCCTAACTTATGCTGATGAGTTTGCTATAGGTAAGTTTGGCTAATTTTTTAAAAATAATTTTAATAATACTTATAATATATATTTTCAAGGGTACTTTAAAAAGCAAGGGTTCAGTATGGAAATTTCTGTTGAAAAACATATTTATAATGGCTTTATCAAAGAATACGAAGGAGCTACATTGATGCATTGTGAGTTGAATTCTTCAATTAGATATACAGAATTTACAACAGTTGTTCGGAAGCAGAAAGAGCTAATGATGAGGCTTGTGCAGAAAAAAATGGATCAATTGAAGGTGACAGTTTATAGTTGCTACAAATGGAATAAAGTATAAATATCATTTTGTATAATAATTTTAGGAAATGCATTACACTGTTCCTCCAAGAAAAGAACATAAAAGACTTGCAGAGATTCCAGGATTAGCAGAAGCTGCAAAATTATGTGGTGTTCCAGGTATGTATAACTTACAATATTGAAGTTCTCAACGCGGATTTTGTAATGAATTTTATTTTTTACAGTTCCATACGAGAGTAAAAATGAAGAACCTAGTCATAATCTTACGATGCTTTTTAAGAGTATTTTAAACCAGGTAAGATTTACAAATTATTAGTCTTGTGTTATCATATTTAATTACTTAAACTCTAGGTTCGTAACCATCATTCTGCTTGGCCTTTTTTGAAACCTGTTGATAAGAATGAAGTCCCAGATTACTATGATTACATTCCATATCCAATGGGTAAGGAAGTTTAACAAAATGCACTACTCTTTTCTCTACATTTATCCAGTTTATGTATTATTTACATCATTTTACTATAAGTAAAAGTGGCTAAGAATGTTTTGTTTTTTTGTAGATCTGAAAACTATTGGTGAAAGACTTAAAAAAGGATATTATATCGCAACTAAACTTTTTGTAGCTGATATGACGCGTGTATTTACAAATTGCCGAACGTATAACAGCGCTGAGACAGAATATTACAAATGTGCGAATACGTTGGAAAAGTTCTTTACAAACAAAATTCGAGAGTCTGGGCTACTTTAAAATTAAGAAAGGCTTAATTTGTTGGAATGAATTTATTGGTTAATGGAATATACTTGATCTTCCCCCGGACGGAACTAGTACAAAAAGTTTTTGGGTACTCAAGCACAAGAATCAACAATGGATTTTTTTAATCCTTCTTTCCAAGATGAGATATACATACAGTAATTACAATTAAGAATTAACTTAATCACGATTAAATTTTTAATTTTTAAAAATTAAAAATATATTGAATTGTTAATTATTTATTCTGTAGTTTAAGTGAATATTAAATAAACTATTTATGTAAACTTTTGCAAAAAATCAAAAATTTGGCTAGGATTTCCTATAATTGTACATATTTGCATTTCCATCCATTTTATTTACGCAAAACCAAATTTTTATAACAAGCAAAAAAAACCCACGCTCAAACGTCAAATTTGTTGTATAAAAAAATGCCTTACTTTTTCTAGCCGCCAATTTTAAAAATTTCAAATTCAGCATTTATTTGATTTATTTATTTATATTTAATTTAGTTACATTAAAATTATTTATTATACATTTAGTTAAAAATGAACAGAAAACATAAATGTCGAAAGTCTTATATAATTGCCTAAGGGTATTTTTAGAACCTAGACAATAATTTTTATCATACATGGTCAAAATTTTGCCTTTTCTTTACTATTTTTAAATTTTCAGTGTAAAAAAATAAATACATAGATTTTACTTTTTCTTCTGTTTTTCTTTATTTCTTATCATAGATAATTATACATATTTTAGTATGGAAGAATATTTAATTATAAATTTGACCATATTCAATCCAAACTTTGAAAGATGGAGTGTTAACATAGAAATTGTTGAGATCTTCCTTTTCCTTTGTATTAAATGAAAAAATGTAATAAAATTTCTTTTGTTTGGCGTTTGCGTTGCGTGGATCCCACTCTCTTCCATCTTCTCGTTACTTTAACCCTGTGTCCGTGTACCATCGTGTATTCGTGTATTGTCGTACCTAAATTATAACATACCCTTGGGTTATAGTAAAGATTGAAAAAAGCGAGCGAGGAGTTACAATATAAAAAAACCAATGAAAAGAGGCATAAAATTCTTAGTATCATTCTGTGTGTAGCCAGAATTGGATATGTTTAAAAATTTTCTTGTAAATTTAAGTTAATTTATATTTAATAAGATATAATAATAATAAGTTATAGTGTTAGCCATGAAATTGAAACGTACAGTCATGATTAATTTACGAGACCATGTATATATTAAAAATAAAATTCATAAATATAAGGTAGTTAAAACTTACTTAAAAGCTAGTATGAAAAATCTCGTAAAGAAAAATCGACGAAATCAACGAGAATTAATTTTTATTGATAATAATAAAAATGGAAATTTTTTGGATTCTGTAACTACAAAAACTGTTGAAAAAACCGGGCCTAAAACGTAAGTTTTTTTTCTTTTTGTTTACTAATTATTTGGTTAAAGTTTGTTATTTTTTCTCTTTTGAGATTTAAAAGCGGTAGGATTGATTTTAAAGGCATGTTAAAAGCGATTTATTTGGAGGAGATTGATTTTTTTTATTTCATTTTCATTTTACAATTTTTAATGTTTTTGCTTTTTTACGCAACAATTAATTAATTACGTTTTGGTTATCAAATTAATTATACGTTTTCTTTTATATATCCAGCCCTAAGAAATTTTCTGAAAAAATGAAAGCAGAAGCGGCTGTAGTACAACGTGTAGCTGAGATCCAGAAAGATGGGATGTGGTATGACAAAAGACTTCCAAAATGCCATGAATTACCACGATCCAAGAGCCACTGGGACTATCTATTAGAAGAAATGCATTGGCTAGCCACAGATTTTGCGTATGAACGAAAATGGAAAATTATCAATTCTCGCAAGGTAAGTTTATCTACTTTGATAACTAACTACTGAACTGAAGTAAGCTATAAGAGGTGATCGTGATCGTGATACATGTTAACCTCGTAATGTTTTGCTAAGCACGATGTCGGTATGATCGATGGTCGATAGCATAGTAGAATTGGGTGTCGTTGGTTCGACAGGAAGGTCAAAGGTAGTTGCAAATGTTTAGCTAGAAACGAGTGCTGCTGATGCCTGAGCGCCTGAGCCTGACGACACCTAAAGCTTCACTCCAACCGATTTGATTGAAGAATCATGTTATAATTGATAATTATTTTTTAAATTGTAGACTGCAAAAATGATCGAAAAGTATTTTGCAGACAAGAAGATAGCAGAAGAAAAAGCAAAGAAGGATGAAAAAATTCGTCTTCAAAAAATTGCTTCATTCATAGCAAAGGAAGTTATGAATTTTTGGTCTAATGTTCAAAAATTAGTTGAATATAAAGAACAAGCTAGAATAGAAGAGTTAAGAAAGAAGACAATGGACCAACATCTGAGTTTTATTGTTGATCAGACTGAAAAAATCTCAACCATGCTTGCAGAATCATTTTCTAACGAAATTAAGCCACATCGTCTTGCTCTGGAACAAGAAAGCGAAGTAGGATCTGTTAGCGATTTGAAGGTGTTTGATGAGTCTTTAGCTAGTAGTCTTTCTGATGGTAATTTCTAACAAACATAACACATAATACAATTGGATATTTAAAGTTGTTTATTTTTAGATGAATTTCTTCCAACACAAGATTCAGACGACGACGAAGAAACCATAGCCCTTGCAGAAACTGAAGCCAAAGATGTTAGAAGTGAACTAGACATGTTGAAAAAAGAGTCAGAAATGTCAATAGACGATTTTCTGAATGATCTCCCACCGGAATACGTTCAAGTCCTTTTATCTGGTATGTCATTTATTTATGTGGTGTTTATTGTTGATTATTCAATTATAAAGTTTTATGGAACGCAACCAAAATTATTTTATTATAATTATTAGACAAAGACGTAAAAGAAGAGAAAGTTGCTGAACAGAGTCCGGCAGCTGACAATAGTAAAGTGGATGGTGAGGGTGAAACAGACTATGAGCCATCTGGCTCAGAATCGGATGTCGAGGATACCATTCTGGAGGAAGAGAAAATGGCTGCAGTTAGTGGAGACAGTAGTTCTGCTGCAGAGCTTAGAGAATTAGAAGAAGACAACGGGCTTTCATTAGACCAACTACGTGCCAAGTATAGTAGATTAATGGGTATGACTTTGTTTCTTTTTTCTGAAAAAAATTCACCAAAGCTTAACTTTTAAATATTTCTTTTTAAATCAGATGATTCCAATAACGATTCAACTGACGTAGAAGCGAACGTAGACAGTGATGATGATTCCGATAGTAATGAAAATGATGTTGAAATGGAAGATGAAGAAAGACAAGAATATGAGGATGAAGAGCAACAATCATCGTTAGCAACACTTCTTCAAACTTTTGCACCTGAACGTGTAAGTTTTACTTATAATATTTTAGTTAGCCAGTGTGTCAGTTTTTCTGGCTATTTGCTGCCGTCAAATACATAAAAATAGTATATTGATCTAGTGTCATTAATTTTCAGGCGGGTGAATCTCACAAAGATGATGAGCTAAATTCTGTTGCGGCGATGGCAGAGTCATTCCAGCCGAAAGGATACACACTTTCATCCACTACGGTAAGAAAGAAAAAGCTTAGACCTTCTTGTTGAATTAAGTTAATTTATTGTGAAATCTTGTATCATCAGGTTGCTACAAAGGTGCCTGTTTTGCTCAAACATACTCTTCGAGAATATCAGCATATTGGTCTAGATTGGCTAGTGACGATGTATGACAAAAAATTAAATGGAATACTAGCGGATGAAATGGGTCTTGGAAAAACTATTCAAACTATTGCTCTCCTTGCTCATCTCGCATGCGAAAAGGAAAATTGGGGCCCACATCTTATAATTGTTCCAACTTCAGTTATGCTTAACTGGGAATTGGAATTTATGAAGTGGTTACCCGGTTTTAAAGTTTTAACATACTATGGAAGTATTAAAGAAAGAAAGATAAAGAGAATTGGTAAGAATTTTTGTACTTGATTAATTTTTAGTAAGTTTGATTTCAAATTTTGTAATTTTAGGTTGGACTAAACCAAACACATTCCATGTTTGTATAACTTCATACAAAATTTTAATTCAAGATCATCAAGCATTTAGGCGAAAACGTTGGAAGTATTTAATTCTGGATGAAGCCCAAAATATAAAGAATTTTAAATCACAACGATGGCAGTTACTTCTTAATTTTTCAACACAACGGTAAAATTTTCTTAAACTTAATCATGTATCTATCACTGACTTGAGTAATTATTTTTAATAGACGCTTACTCCTAACGGGAACTCCGCTTCAGAACAATCTCATGGAACTCTGGTCTCTAATGCATTTCCTAATGCCAAATGTTTTCCAATCTCATCGTGAATTTAGAGAATGGTTTTCAAATCCAATGACAGGAATGATTGAAGGAAACAGCGAATACAATGAAAATATTATTAGAAGACTCCACAAAGTAATTACAAATGCCATTATTATTGGTTCGAGAATTGATTAATTGAGAATATATTTTTTAGGTATTGCGTCCATTTATACTCAGACGCCTAAAGTGTGAAGTTGAGAAACAACTTCCTCAGAAATATGAGCATTTAATTATGTGCCGACTTTCTAAAAGACAACGTTATCTCTATGAAGACTTCATGTCAAGGGCAAAGTATGAGCATTCTACTTAAACTTACTTTAATTGATTTGTAACAAGTATTTTTGTATTTTTTCAGGACTAAGGAAACATTACAGACTGGTAATTTACTCAGTGTGATAAACGTTCTCATGCAACTAAGAAAAGTATGCAATCATCCAAACTTATTTGAGCCACGTCCGATTATTTCTCCACTTCAAACACGAGGGCTAACATGTCAAGTACCATCTTTAGTTTGGAATATGTCAGATGATGAAGATTTGAAGGTAAAAGTGAAATTTATATACTTGGAAGTTAAACTTTCTGACTTTATTCTAATTTTACAATTACAACATAATAGACTGTCACCTACAACATTTGGAATATCACCCATAATGAGTTGACACTTGATAAAGAAGCGACAAAAACTCTCCATTCTCGTATTTCGAATAATTATTTTCTCACAATTCGTCAGGCCCCTGGTACCACTGTTATGGAATCAATATCCTTCTCTGATTCTGTCCCTAAATCCGACTACGCTCGTATGTTTAAAGAAATTGACAGCCCACCCCACTCAGAAACATTGGAAGACCCACCAACAACAGATGATGACTGTGAGATTGTATATGAACGGAAGGCTGATTCAAATTTGATGCGTCGTGTCGTTTATGCGTACAATAAATACAAAGTTCCTAATCCACCAAGACTTGAGACACCTTTGGCTGTTTTCACGGCACAAAACAGGCCTAAACGCTCACTTCTTATGGACCCTGAATTCATCGAAGCAGTAGCTGGTGATGCCCCTCCTCCACAAAAACTTTCCCGGAAAGACGCCGTAGTAAACAATGTAAGCAAATAAAACATACTGTCAGGAAAACATGCTCTCTCATATGAGATTCCTGTGGAATACATTTAATATTTAATCTGTTTAATTGTTTTTTCAAACCTACACTTTGGACTAAATTTCCAGGTGTAGGAGGATAAAAAGTGTCTCATATTTTAGAGCCGGTACTCGAGTGTACTTAAAATTAATTTCTAATTTTTTGTTTTTCTTTCAGTATATAAATCAATGTGTGGACCTGAATAACATTGAATATGTAAGTCTCCTACCAGGATTTATCAACGAACTTCTGTTGTCGACTATTAATTTCATGTTTTTTTGAAATTGTAGGAATCTGTTGTTTACCGAAAGCTTTTAGACCGAAAAACCGTTATTACTAATATGAGAGAGACTAACAACAAAAGACTCTTTATTCATACAGTTTACGGAGCAGATCTCATCAATTTTCTTGAATGTTTAGGTGTAGTAAAATTAAGACGTTATTCCCAGAAAAATCCCATAATTTCAGAATTAGAAAGAAGAAATTATAACAATTTAGGATACTTCAATCTTGGTAAGGATTTCATTCCACGATTCTTTACTTAAGATTTTACACCGAAGTTTGACTTTTTAGGATACCATGAAACTTTGTTGGCTAAAAAGTTCAAATCTGGTTGTTGGAGTCTTTACGATGAAATACATCTTTACAATCTTTCGTACCAGACAAAAGGATTATTAGATCTAGTATGGACATTAGGAGAAGTTTTAAATATTTTGGATGGAATTTTAAAGAGATTTGTGATTTATACTCCGGCCGTTGGAGCTCCTCTTCCTCAACTCCGAGTTTTCCATCCATCTGTATCACGCTACACTTCTTTAAATGAAACAAACCAACAACTCAGTATTATTGTTAAGAGTGCACTTGAACCTTTGCGTCCTATATTTGCTTCTATGTCTACCCAATTTCCAGATCCTAGACTCATTCAATACGACTGTGGAAAACTTCAAGTTCTTGATGGGTAAGAATTCACAACTTTTGTAATTATTAGGATATTTTAACAAATGTTTATCCTTCCTTTATTTTAGTCTTTTACGTCGTCTAAAATCTGAAAGTCACAGAGCTCTTATTTTTACACAAATGTCCAAGATGCTGGACGTCTTGGAAGCTTTTCTCAACTACCATGGCTACATTTATTTACGCTTGGATGGGGCTACTAAAATTGATCAACGACAGCTTCTCATGGAGAGATTCAATACGGATCCTAAAATCTTCTGCTTCATTTTGTCAACACGTTCTGGTGGAATTGGTGTGAATTTAACTGGTGCGGATACTGTCATCTTTTATGACTCAGACTGGAATCCAACCATGGATGCTCAGGCACAAGATAGGTGTCATCGAATCGGACAAACAAGAGATGTTCACATTTATCGGTATATAAAATAATAAGTTCGTCTTGTCATATTAGTTTAGATATTAATTGTCTTTTGCTTTTTTTAAAGTCTTGTTAGTGAGAAAACGATAGAGGAGAATATTCTCAAGAAATCTAATCAGAAGAGGCTACTTGGTGAAATAGCTATTGAAGGAGGAAATTTTACAACTGCTCACTTTAAAAAGGTATGATTATTAACTTAATTTCTTTAGACAGATTTTTGTAATTAATTTTTGTAATAATAGAATTCCATTCACGAGCTATTCGATGTGGATGAGCGTGAAGGAGATGCAACAAAGCGAATGGCTGTTATACTTGAAACACCGGTTCCTTCTCCACATGTGGATCAAACGAAAACTGACGATGCCTCGGATGGTGTTAAAGATGATAAAAAGTCTACAACACAGATATTTGAAACAGCATTAGCAGCCGCTGAAGATGAACCAGATGTACAAGCTGCGAGAACAGTAAGAGCGGAGACTGCAGCCGAATTGGCAGAATTCGATGAAGAAGTTCAACTTGAAGAAACGGTTAATCAGGAATTTTTATTTGCTTACATTTTTAACTAATTGTGTCTTAATTTTTTATAGGTTGTAGACGTTGAGGAGACTAGCAAATATGAAAAAGAGCTTGAATTCATTATGAATGAGGTAAGTGCTATAATGGGTTTGGTTGATTTTGTATAAAACTTTTCATTTTTTCATAATTTAGTTGACGGCTGTCGAACTATACGCTATTCGGCTTATGGAGAGTACAATCGATGAATGGTCAAAGGAAACTTATGCAAATGCGCAAAAGGAAATTGAACTTCAGAAACTAGAATGGGAACTTGGACATCAGAAAAGTCCCGGTTCTACTCTCGTGACTCCATTGAACGGAGATATTAATATTGATAGGCAGCTGGAGGACATGGTGACATATCCAATGCTTCCACAGGTGAATCATAACAACAATTCCGAAACCCCACCACTACCTGAGTCCAAAAGAAAAACTACACCTAAACGTAAAGCTTCCCCCAAAAAAGTGAAAAGAGGAGAGCGGGTTCGTCGTCCTGCTAGAAAATTACAGTCCATTTAATTAATTTTTTCTTTGTTTTTTTATTAACTTGAATTTTTATAAATTGGTTAATTAAGATTTTTAAAAATGGATGAAAATTCAGTAAGAGGTCGACACTCGACAGATTGCCGTCCTTCATCTTCCTGAATTTAATATTGAAATTTAAGTTGAGGATTGAATAAGAAATTGTTTTGAAAAAATTAATTTAAAATGTCTCTTAAGATTTAATCATCCAATTTTTTCTTTCGTCAAACCAGCGTAATTCTTGGAGTGTTTTCCTTGACTGACTTAAGTTTTTTTTTCGTAGTTTTGGTAAGGTTGTCCATGGTTTAAAAAAATTCTTATGAATTTTTTTTTTGAAATTTTTAACCATATTCGTCATTTTTATTATTATTTAAGAATGAAAAACAAAAATCGGAATTGGAGAGTAATTGATTAAAAAATTTTAACTTTGAGCTGCTCATTCAATATCTGAGCTACCCCACCACCCAAGGAATTCACTTTAAGACGCAGGGGTTGAGAAAGAATTAAAATTGGTAGATAAAATCTTAATTGTACTTTACAAATTAATTAATTTTTTCAAAATATAATAATAATATTAATATTAACTCAAAACATGTCCCATTTTCTCTCCAAATGAGCAAAAAAAAATTAAGAATTTTTTAATCAATTTATCTCTTCCGATTTTTCCAGGACTGTTGGTTTGATGAAATTTTGGGATATGAAAGGACACCGGTGAGTTCTTTACCATTTTCAAACAATGCATTTTTCTAATAATTAAAAAGATTGCTTCATTGTTCAAAGTTTTGCTTCTTTACACGCACGGTTCCTAACAAGGGACATTGCATTGGCTTTTGATAATTTTTTTACAAGAGAAAAAGAAATTTAGATAATCTAAAATCTTAGGTTTTTACACCACCATTTGCACCAAAAGATGATGAATACTACAATGACAGGGCCATTAGCTTACTTTATGATATGACAAATATTATACCAGAGCATATGCTTCCAAGAGTTTGGCCAGGTCCTAAAAAATCTAAAATTGATGTTGCTGCTACTAAGCCTCTTGTTGAAGATGTAGCACAAGAAAATATTGTTAAGAAAGTTGGAGCAACTAAAGTTAACAGGAGGGATGATCCTATTTTTGCTCCACGATCTCTATTCGATCGACCGTCTGCTGCTCTTGCGAAACTGCGTAGAGATTACAAAATACAAAAATTAACTAAGACAGGATCCAGATTCCCTGGAGCATTGTCCATTGTCACCGGTACAACACCAACCAAGACACTTGGTCCTGGAGCTATTACTTTTCCAATAACTATTCCTAAATCTCAATTACTTTTACCAATGGGATCAGATCTTGTTGAATGGACAATACCAGAGGATAATTATCTTCTTCAGGTATTTTTTATTACTTCCTTCAATATCATCTATTTAATATTTTTATTTTATTAGTCCATGACTCAATTGCTTGAGTTACCTGCCAACTTATTAATTGTAAACCCAGCTCAGATTCCAAATTGGGATTTTTCCACTGCAATGACCAATTTTGTATCAAGAACTCAAAGAACTCAGAAACAAGTCAAGTTGAGGTATTGATCCAAATTGATTATTGTGTAGTTTTTTAATGTCATAATTTTTTGAATAGATACGAACAAGTAATTTTACCACGAGAAGAAGGTAGATATTTTGAACCAGCTCCTGCTATTCAGCAACAAAAGAAAAAGAAGATAAACACGAAAGCATTTGTAAAAGTTAGTCCTCCACTTGGAATACCGAAAGGACGCAGGCTCAAGACGTCGGAGATTGTTGCAAATGATAACAACACACAATATCGCAGTATTTATACTAAGAATTTTGATCGTATGAAAGCAATCCTCAAAGAACGTCCACCATCTCACAATCAAATGGGTTACAACGCCAATATAAGGGTACCGAAACAAGCTGCACTCTTTGCTGAGCATAATATTAATTTTGAAGCACCTGTCTCAGCGGTTACAATCGCAGGAAGGTTTCAAGAGAGAATGATGGCAGAAAGAGCTAAATTCGTTGCAGCTGCAAGAGCTCACCAAGCTGAACTCCAAGCTGCTATACAAGCCCGTGGTGGAGTTCGTACTTCATCTGGAACAGGGCATATACAGGTCGTCCAAACTCCTCCTGGAACTGCTCCTACTGTTAGCAGTATTGTAACTTCAAACACTCCTACCCCCAGCACTGTCCAACAGACACCTCCAAATATACCTCAATCTAATACAATTATTCCCTCTGTATCATCTACACCAGTTTCACAGAATCCACAACCTCCAAGTCAACCAAAAATCCCCATTCAAAATGCAGCAACTATTATTCAAGTTCAACAGACACCTCCTCAGACACCACCACAGCCTCAAGCTACAATAAAAGTATCAACATCAGGGCAAACCATGATTTTGTCTGAGGCACCAACACAAACTACAGTTGCTAGTTCCATTTCAACAAGCATCAACAGTAACAGATTCCCAATAGTTATCCCTGTTTCATGTAGTGGACTTATGCGGACAAATGCTTTAATTCAGCCACAGCAACGTCAGACAATTCAAATACAGACCACTGGAACATCATTAGGACTCCCAGGCACGCAGAAATTTATTATCACTCAAAGAGAACCTACTCAACTTCAAAGTCCTATTACTGTTTCAAGTCAATCAGTATTTCAAACATCACAAACCGATCAATCTACTCAACCGCCTCAGGGTATTGTGATCACTACATCTACTGTAACAAACCTAACACAGATGCCACCATCTTCAATTCCATTGTCAGCCCCTACTTCAATTATTGGGACGTTAGCTCCTGATTCGACTAATCAAATTCAACAAAATACTCTCCCACAGAAAGTTATCTCATCAGGCACTACTACAACAATTCAAATACAACAGAATCCACTGCAGCAAATTAATGCCCCAATACAAGTCCGCCAACGTCCAGGTCATGCAATGATTTTAGCCCAGTCTTCTTCACAAGCAACTTCAGTAAATAACACCCCTACAAGTATCAGCAATAGGTTTCCTATAGTTATACCAGTCTCATGTACTGGAATTGTAAGGGCAAATAGTCTCCTTCAACCACAGCAACGTCAGACAATACAAATCCAAACACCTGGAAATACTTTAAGTGCCATGCCAGGTACACAAAAATTTATAATTACTCAGCGAGAAATACAACAACCGCAACATGCTCAGCTTCAAACATCTACCGGACTCAAAAATCAACAACCTATTCTTATTGCAATTCCTGTAAGCTCTGTCCAAGGGTCACAAGGACTTCAATCTCAAGGGCATCAGATTGTTTTTCCAAGTAAAGGGACAACTGTCTCTGCGGGGACTACTGTATCAGGACATCAAATAATTGTACCAGTTAGTCAGACTTCTGGAATGAAAAATCCACGGTTTGCTACGGTTTGTGTCCAGGTAAAATTAAATAATTAGTTTATATCAATTATGTGTTTAATTTAAAAAATTTTAAGGGTACGGTTCCAAATTCTCAAATTTCTCTCGTTCGTGGTACTGTCCCACCTGGAAGTGCTCCAGTTACCCCACTTACATATTCAACATCAATCCGTCAAGATGCTCGAAGTCTAGCAGATTATTCAAAAAGTCATCCGCTCGTAAATGTGCTCTCCTTAGCTAGAAATTCACCTCAAGATACACGGCGACTTACGAACAGAACAATAGATCCAACCTACAAGCCACCTATGATTATCAGGAAGGATTTCTTGAAAGAATTATTTCCAGCCACTCAAAGACTGAACGATGCTGCAGTTAATTTTCATACAACAACAGTGAGACCCCAGGGTATAGTTAACTATGCCCCAGTTTCACAAGTTTCTTTAGTTAGAAGACCTATTCCAGTATCAAACACATCTTCGACTTTAACAACTGTACCAGCTACTTATCCAACACACAAAGCATCTCTCCTCCGAACGCCTGGGAATACTGTTGACGCCTCTGGCTGTAGACCACAGTATATACAACAGTCTATTTTGACTCAATCTATTACAAAACCTCAGCAACCGATCATAGTAGCAAGCACTCACCCACCGATATCCAGATTTGTGTCTCCCTCAGATGTAGCAGTTGACGCAGCACCTCCTCAACTTATTAGTTCTCCATCATCATCATCTCCTTTAATTACGATCTACACTACGACTAGAAATAGTAATGTTAACGTACCAAATGACTCTCCACCTTACGAAGAACCTGGCTCATAAAATTAAATGTGCAAGTGTAAATAATTTAACACTTTCCTTTAATTTTATATTTAAGGTAAGTCATATAACATTCTTATTCTTAAACCTTTGCTTTACTTCTTTACATTTTTAGCTTCGTCTTCTTCAGCTTTGTTTTGTAAACTCTGTTGAAAAAATATTCTTGCAGAACTTAAATTGTAACGTAGTAAATGGAATTCCTGTAAAATATCTTGTACTCGCTTTGCTGTAAGATTGGATGCTTGTTGTAATTTTTCGTCACTTTTAGATTCTTGAATTACTTGAAAGGCTCGTTTTCGTTCTTCTACAAGTTTGTGTGTTACAGCACTAAACCACTGTAAAGAATCGAATTCTGAATCCTGATCAAGTACTTTTAGAAGATAAGCTAATCCTAAAATTAAACATTGTGAGAACAAGAAATGTTTGTACAAATTAACTGCAGTGTTTTTTATACCCATTGGAAATCCATCATCAGTAAATAGTGAAGCTGATTTTGACTTTTTTGCCAACTTTTCCTTGCATGAACGCATGTGGTCTACGTATGATAACGTCAGTGCAGGAATAATTACGAAAAAGTTTTTCATGTGGGCATTACTAAAAATAAAATATTAAAAAGTTGTTTGTATTAATATTTTTTTGTATTTCAGATAAATTACCTGTGATGTATACAGGCATTGTGAAATGCTGCCACCAGCATATTAAAATAATGGATTCCAGGAGTCTGTTGAAGTGTCAGATTTTTAATCCCATTATCCAAAGTTTTAGCCGAATCCGTAAGCTCTTTTTCTATAAGACCCTCATTATTCCTACTTGTGGAAGCAATATTTTCAAATTGAGGATTATCATCTAAGTCTGTCAAAAAACGACTTCCTTGCGCAATGTAGTGTCGTCCTCCCGAAACAACCAATCGTACAAATCTGAAATTTTTTTAACCCATATAATAGTACTTAAATTTAATATTAGAATTTATTTAAAAAGTGACGAGATGGAGTGACCCTGAGGGTGCTCCATTGGATATAAATTAAATTATTTTTACTTCTTCTGTTAAATGAAATGGATTCATAAAAGAATCGATAAATAAAAAAAAATTATTACCCAAGTGTGTTTCCAATTTGTGTTATTAAAATACGAAACTGATCAAGTGGAGAGAGATGGTCAGGTGTAAGTCCAAGTTTCCGGATTCCTTTTTGAAATTTTTCAGCTTTTTCGTAAGGATACGAAAATACAGAAGCAGTGCCTGATGACGATGTGTTTCCTGTTTCTTGATTTTGTCTTCCTTGTTTAAAAGTTCTGATGTCTTTGGCTAATTTTGATTTGATTTGTTCATCGAAAAGGAATTGTGAAAATGAATGGATTTTAATACGTAAAAATTGATAAGCACAATTAACTGTGTTACTGGACATTCCCAGACCATGTGTTCGAATTGAATTGGCGAGATGACGAATACTTACAGTATCCAAATGCTTGTTTGGAGAATTCACTTGTACAAAAACTTGATTATTAAGATTGTAGCTAAATTCTGTTACGAATTTCTTAAGCGTACGAACAATAGATAAAATGTCAAGTCCCTAAAAATTTTTCACAGAGTTAGAATAATAATTTTCTTGTAATTAACTGTGTAACTTTACTTGTTCCAAGGAATGGCCAGGAAGATGATCTTGAATCACGTTTAATTTATATTTAGCTTTAGCAAGAACACGCATTTTTGCATAAGATTGCCAATCATGAAGTGCTACTGAAGCCAAATTGTAGAAATTTTTACTCAAGTAGTATTCAACCTGAAAATATCAACACAAATTATATTTCATTACATTTTAATTGAATCAATGCTTACAATAAATTTGAGATTTGTTTTTTGCTTATTTAGGACAAGGGATGGCAATTCTATGAATGTACTAATATCTCTAACTCCAACACGAAAAGGTGAAGAAGTATGCGTAGGCTGGACGCTGAGCTGTAAGTGAGAATGTGTCTGTAGTCGTAAATCGTTTTCTACTTCTGTACAAAGCTTCTCAAATACACAAGACTTGAGGTACGATTCGATTTCATTCACAAAGTTCATTCGAACATTTTCCTTTGGATGAGGTGTATTTGTATTAAGAAATTCAATACAATCCTCAAGAACTAGGTGTAAAGTTGGCAATTTTGTAATTTCGGTTTCATTTGTATAAAGTGATGAAAAATACGTTGAAAAAAGTTGACGATGCCAATAGACAGGGTACCCACTACAAAGCTCATCAATACGATCCAAGAGACCCACCATATCTTGTATCCTTTCCAAAGCTGCTTGAATAATTTTCTTCTTATCTTCATCTTCTTCGTAACATCGCCCGATTGACCAATCAAAACAAACCTTAGCTGTAAATAAACGTTTTTCAGAAGGAGGTCCTTTGAGTGTATTTTCGAGAATGGAAATAATACTTAAAGCATCCCTTCTAGATTCCAAATCCTTGGATTTATTAAGACCCTGAATAATTGTTTCCTTGACTATTTTGACATTGGTCAATCCAATATGGAGTACAGTCTGTACAAGGAAGAGGACAGTATGACATATCTGTACGTTGAATCTGTAGAATGAGGATTGAATCATCTTAAGTAACTCAAGGTGTTGCATCAAATAAGATACGGATTGAACAGTGACAGGTCTTCCGAGGGTAGCGTAAAGGTTGACAGTGACACGAAAATTATGGCTTAACTTCTGTGCCAACTTTACTCCGTCAATAAGACATGCTGATCTTTTTGATAAATCCTCTCGACGTAATTGACTAATATCCCTTCCATACATGAGTTCTTGGAGTCGAATCGTCCAAGAGTGTACATCGATATGAAATTTTGCCACTGTTCCAGGCATTGTACTAATTTTGCTTTCTAAAAAGCTATGACGAGTTTGAGCTAGACCGTCTAAGAGTTTTGGATCTAGAAAGTTAATTTGATTTCCCATTTGTAGAGAATTCAGGAATGATTCCGGTGTCCATATTAAGTTTCCACCAATTGGAACGGCTTGAACTTTACGTAGGACTGGCCAAATCCGATTACGAAAGATTTTCCGTGAGTCAAATGTTAGTATTGTAGAGACTAGAACGAAGAGACCAGCGAAAGCGATTGGATAAAAGACATCAGAGCCATCACCAAAGTTTTGTTCGAGCATTGCTTCCATTGAGTTAAACTGGACCATAAATTTTTCAAGCAGTGTTGCATTCCTTTTGTTAATTTTTAGTCGAGAAGTCATAGAACAAAGTAAATTTCTAAAAATACGACCACCAAGCACACTTCTGTCCAAATCATCCAATTCCATTTCAAGTATTTTTAATGTCTCCGAATCAATATCAAAGTTAGCTGAGTCTGCACGTACAGAATTGATCATTCGCTTATATTTAGTCCAGTGTTCGGTTAAAAGTGTCTGACTTGTAATTATTTCATCAATGATAATTAGAAGAGCTAAGAGGTTTCCAATTTCTTGGAAAATTGTTGGAAAGTTTACACCACTGATTCCGACAACATGTGGACGAGAGTCCTTGAATAAAGCTTCTAATTGTAGAAAAGAATGAAACATAAGAGTTTCTACATCTTGAAGATATTTCTTGAGGTTGTATAACACTGGTAAGAAATTGGAAATGGCTACATGACCTTCACCTTCTAAAAATGAAGTTTGTGTAGGTGTAGGAGATGTGAATGATGATTGATCATTATCAAAACCATCACCGTATAAAATTAACTGAAATACAAAATTCTTCCATCCATATTTTGTTATTTCCTTCATTTGACTTCCGAGATTAACAAGTACAAGCATAACCTTCTGAACATCTGGATTTCCTTCAACTAGATCAGGAATGGAACAAATAAGTTCCTCGTATGAACTTGTTTCTAAAAATGGCCCCCATACAATTTTAATAGGATCTGTTCGGATATCCAAAACGTTATGGGTAAGGGCGTAAGTTGATACAAATGATTGATAGCTTTTCTTTTGTCTCTCATGTTGGGCTGGAGATATTAATGTATCTTCTTCATCGGCTATTCCGTTGTTAGTTGCATTCTTATCGTCGGATGGTTCCAATTTGTGATTTTCTAAGATATCAATTAATTGAGAAGAATGTTCTTCAAGAAATGAATTAAACTTTCTCAAATAATTTTCTGATAGAGTTTTATTTGTTACAAGCTCAGTTGTTGTCTTCATAATTATAATTTTTTCAACTAAAAAATAATTAAAATAATAATATTTTAATTCTTATTCGTACATTAAAAGCTAAATTCAATTTTACCTTAAATTTTGGAGGTTAAGGAAATATACTCATCCTAATATCAACTTCATCATCTCCACATCAAAATTTAATTATTATTTTAAATAAATTTAGTTAAAAATTTTTAACTTGTCATCTGCTCACTTCACTTTATTTTTAAATAAATAAAATTGTACAATTTTATTTAAACTGCGTGGCGGCGTAATCTTTACTTGACCAAATAAGGAAATTAAATGTGAAAGTCAAAAGTCGCATAAATCGAATCGTTCGTTGTATTGTACCATTGTCACTGTCGTGTCGTTGTGACGTGTTTGTCAAGTATCACTAAATAATGTATTCTGAACCCTTCCAGTATTGTGTGTGAGTAACAATAAATTCTTAAACTTGTTTATTAGTATTATGACAAGTACAATTAAATCCAAAAAAGAATTAAAATCAGAGAAAGGAAAAGGACTAACTGCAGCTGCAGAAAGACTACATTCTAAAACTGAAAATTTAAAATTGTCCCAAAAGAGTAAGTTAATAAATGTATTAACCATTGTATGGTTATAATTAAATTTTTTTTTTAAATACAGGTTATCAGGAGCTAATTGTGATGAGTAACAAATTAGAAACTCAATTAAGTGAGGTTAGTATAAGGAATTTCCTTATATAAAATCATATAAAATACAAAATTAATTGTTCATAATAAAAATATTTTTAATAGAACGGAATGGTCCAAGAAGAACTTAATCTCATTCAGGACGAAGACGCTGTAGTTTACAAAATGTCCGGACCTATTCTTGTTCGACAGCCCTTACTAGAAGCGAGAGAGACTGTGGAACGTCGAATTAAATACATCGAAAGCGAATTGTAAGATCTGAGTAAATTAGACACATACTACTACTTACAACTAACTGAAATTTCTGTAGGGAGAAAAATAAGGAATTGTTACAGAAGGCCAAAGGAAAACTTCAAGAAGAACGTGAGCTTATTCAGAAGCTAGAGGATGATCTTAGAAAACTTCATATGGCGGCTGCTAAAGTTTGATACTTTATTAATATTATAAGAAATGAAAAAACAAGTGCTCTTTTCTTTATTCGAAATTTTATTAACTCTTTAAAACACGTTTGAGCCTATTAAACGTACTTGATAATCTCAAGTCTCAACTTCAATGCTGCTTTACGTGAAAGCTAGTATTGTTTTGCATAATTCCCAACAATTTCTTAAACCGACTGTCCACATTCATTTTGAACCTGTAGTGTATTTAGTTTAATATCATTTGAATTGAATGTATGAGCTTGAAACTGAGGTAATTCTTCTACTGGATCTGTTTTGTATACTGCCATGCTTAAATCCTCTTCGTTTTCATCTCCTATTGTAGGAGGTGGTGGTGAAGTTGATGGAGAAGTAACAGTAGTAAGAAAAAGTATTTCTGGTCTGTATCGTCTTGACAAAGGATCATCAGATGTACCAAAACTTGGAAGAAGCTGAGATCTGATACTAGCTGTATTTAACATCGACTGATTTCTTGTAATGAAATTCCTTCTTGTAAGAATTTCACTCACTTCATTTCCAGGATGTACAAAGGGAGATCTTCTTGTTCGAAAACAGCGTGACCAACGGGCAGCTTCATGACGGAAGTGTTCATTTAAGCAGCAGAAGATCCATGGATTATTACAAGAACTCGACATGGCAATAATATGAGAAATTAATATTGCAAGAGAGTTATGGCGTAAGACACCAAAATGGGTAAGTAGATGGTAGGCATTAATTGGAGCCCAGCAGACGGCGAAGCAAATCACTGTTAATATTAACATACGAATCGTTTTAACTTTTGCCTTTGTTTGAATTTGAAGCTGCCTGTTAGATAAAGAGTTGGGGGTTAAACGTCAAATAGAAATATACAAGATCGAATGGAAGAAAACGGCCAAATAAAAATGCTCAATTGGCTTATCAAGCATTTTATTTGAACGTTACCTGCTTAAGCGTACCTTTGTGTTGTTGGACCTAAAAATACATTATAAAAGTTATAATGTGAAATGTTTCTGAATTAACAGTTTACCTAAAGCTGAAGAACGATTTTGTAGTCTTTTCATAATAGAACCATAAGAAAGTGTTGTAAGAAGCAGAGGGATTAAATACTGAAGAAGAAATGTCCCAACGGTAAGCCATTGTCGTGTCAAGATTGAATCGAATTTGGCTTGGCATCGTCTATTCACTCCAATCGTAAGTACATTCACTACCTGTATAAAAATACACCCTTGTGATTAAACTCTTAAATTAAAGGTGAAAAGTTTTTACCTTGTGATGCAATGCATATGGAAGTGAAAGGAGGCAGGAAACTATCCAAATTGCTACAACAAGGAATAAACCTTCAGAAGGTTTCATCCTCCTTCCCAATGGAGACATAATAACCTATAAAACATTTTTTTGAAAATATCATCAACTTACGAAAAATTCGGTTATTTAGTGTCCAAGAACCCACTTGGTAGCGATCTAAAGCAATTGCAGCCATAGTGTATGAAATCACGTAAACTGATGCTACTTGGACGAATGGAACGATTTGACATAAAAATGATCCGAATGGCCATTCCTTTAGAATTACGCGTGATGCACTGAAGGGAATGTTTATCATGGCCATCATCAAATCTGCAATTGCAAGATTTGCCAGTAAAACATGCGTTAAGGTGTGAAGTCGACGACTCCTGATAACAAGCTAAATTATATTTAATACATTTAATTAAAAATTGTAATTATATTCTCAATAGTAGCATACTTACTTGGACTACTAACAGATTCCCAAAAATTGCAATTATTCCAATTATTACATATACTAAAATTATAAAAATATGTTTCATTGACACAGAATCTTGACTATCATTCATCAAATCATTAAGATCAGCAATATCCTCTGCAGATAAATTAAATTGAAATTCGGTATTGGACATTGTGACAGTTGGAACTTGAGTTCTGGACTCAATATCTTGGGAAGATACGACAGGTCGTTCATACTCTGCTCCTGCATTCAGCGACATTTTTAACACTTTTATAAATTCCGTTAAACTTTCTGTTAATATTTCTTCTTGATTTTTAAAATCGTCTTCATTTCTCTTCATTATAACAGTTTCAAGCTGAAGATCAACTTTAACTTTCTCGGAAGAAATATTTTGAGAGAAATCTAAATGATGGGGATGATGTGGGGGTGGGATTACTTTTGTTGTGACTGGGGGTTGAAAATTCGTTTGATTTGGATATAACCTGAGTAATATTTCTTTTAATTTTTCTACTAAATAACTATCAGTTGATGACATATTGTTGTCCAGAAGGAAAGGTTTCAAAAAATTGTTACAAGATTTCTTAAAGTCTCTCAATAATTCCTTAGAAGTAGAAAAATCATATCACTCAGATTCCAAAATTGGCTTGTGTTTCTTTCACCACGGGAGAAAGTAAAAGACTGAAGACATTTTCCCTTTCTTGAGCAAAGCTAGTGCAGAGTGACGACGGTTTTTCGGAACTTCGACCTGTCTTATCCTGTTAGCAAAATAAAGAAGGCGGAACGAGTTCTAAATGAAATAGTATTGAATTTTATCGAATCTTCCCTTTTCTTATCTTTCCATTCAAAGACTCTCAAATATTGGTTTCCGCCCTCTTGGTCTTGAAATCGCTATTTTACAAACACAATCCCAGAAAATTACCCTTTTTCAGAGAATTTGTATAAAAGTATCTCATCTTGAATGCTTGCCTAAAGATTTAATTTAGACTTAAACTCCAAATTGATTCTGTTTTGTTAAGGGTAGTTTTTTTAAGTAAACTGTCACACTACATAAACTACGACCTAAACAAGTTATTCTTTCATCGAGTTTCCATCTTGAAACGGAGAAAAACAGTATACAAATATGAAGTATGTATACTATGAATGACGCAGCATTCGGATTCTTTCAAACGATTGGAGAGCTTGGACTTGGACATGACAATTCTGAACGTACATAATAAGCATATTTTCTTTTTATCTGACGACACATGACATATTTCGAGAGTTGATCTTCAAATGAAATTAACAGGACCCTAGCTCCTGATCTGATAAGATGAAAATTGAACAAACTTTCTCCCTTCTCATAAATAACCAAAGAGAATCCACTTGTCGAATGATAAGATGTTCCAAGAGATCTATAAAAAAAACTTTCTTTGTGATCCTTTTCAGTGTAATAACCAAGAAAATCTTCTTACGTTTTCCATAGTAAATATTCTACACAGGAGCAGCAGCTATTCGTCCGTAGACTGTTATTGACTCATTTATTATGAATTGATCAAAAATTAATCATTTATTTGTTTTGGACTTTAAAATTGAATTTTACAATGTCACTCAATCCTCCAGAAATAAGGTCACCGTCTAACAAAAAACAACCCTCGCATAAAAAAAGAAATGAAAAAATAGTTCACTAGAATGGAAACACTTACCCTTAACCGGCCCAACCCCTGCTGGAGTCCCTGAACAGAACGAAAAATCCGTAAATATTTAGTTATAAAAAATAAATTAGTGATTTACCTGTAAGTATTACATCACACGGTTCTAAAGTAAAGTGTTGGGAAATATAAGACAATAAATAAGGGATGCTAAATATCATATCTTTCGTATTCCCTTTCTGTCTTAATTGCCCATTCACTTCGCACCAAATATCAAGATCCTCAGGATTCGGTATTTTAGTTTTTGGTATAAAGATACTAACTGGACAAGACGTATCAAATCTGAAAAAAGTGAATGAGTAATAAATTACTTAAACGACATTACTATAAGTTTGTTTACGGATATACCCTTTAGCTAAGTCCCAAGGCAAGCCTTGCTTCTTGGCTTTATTCTATTAAAATTATAAATAAATTCTAATAATTCTACTTGCCAAATATAAAAAATATTACGCACCTGGTAGGCACGATTGGTCATGTCAAGGGCTAAGACAAAACCGGCTACGTGACTCATGGCGTCTGTTTCGGAAATGTCAGTTCCTTTTATTCCAATTACGACACCAAGTTCTATTTCATGATGCAGGTCGCCACACCCTCGTGGAACCTGTAAAATACATGAAATGAATTCTATGACTTATCAATTAATAGTGTCAATAATTTCGAACCTTTATTGGCGTTCCTTCGGTTATATATGATGATGGTGGTTTCATAAATAAAAGTGGCTCTTTTGGCACAGGATTCCCTAGTTCTGCTGCATGATCACTAGAATAAATAAAGATTAACTGAAACTGAAATACTTTTTAATGTCAATTGAATTGACTAAAGAAACATAAAAACTTACCGATAGTTTCGTCCAACGCAAACGATTTTCCGACCTACCTCTGTAAACCTAGAAAAATTGGACATTTTTTATTTTTTTATTTAAGTTCAGTGTTTTTTAAGCTTCTTTCTGAAAAAATTAAGATTCAATCCAATTAAAAATTGTTCAAATGAAATGAGTTGCGGCAACGAATCCCGCTACTTTTTTTAAATTAATCCTAGAATTCCCCGCGTATTTTTAAATCCATCTTATCATCATTTCGAATCTTTTACAAAGAGAAATTAATTAATTAATTAATTAGATTTGTTCGTTCCTTTCCTTCCGTTCGTTTTCGTTACAGGTTCTTTGTTTAAAGGAAGGAGTGATTATTTGGGTGTTGGGTCATTAACGTAAACGTCTTATCCGAAATTAACTACTTGGTAAGGCTCTTAACTTTTTTGAGAAAAATAGTTGAGGAAGGATGATTTTATTTATTTGTAAAAAAAAATAGAAGTGGCAAATGATTTTTTTTATTTTGAAATTAAATTCAGTTGAACTTTTTTACCAACTTTATTTTAAGTCGGTAAAAAAGTAAAGTATACCCTGAAATTCTTCTTATTTTGAATTACTAGTACCAGTTTTACGAATGACTTTATTCATTTACTCTACTAATTTTTGCTTTGCAGATTCTCTAAAAAGTAATCAAGTGGATTACTAACTAAAATTGTTCAATAGCATGTGTTGTATGTAATCAATCCAATACTACAACAATGTATGATCAACATCAAAGCTCTAATCATAAAGAACGACGAAGATCCAGAAGTAAGGATAGGAGTAGACACCGCCGAAGATCCAGAAGCAGAGATCACTCAAGCGGTAGAGATCGTCGGAGTCGCAGATCCCGATCGAGAAGCAAGGATGAACGTAGGTCAAGAAGTAAGGATCTATCAAAATCCACTACTAAAGATAGGAGAAGGTCCAGGAGCAGGGATAGGGATTCGTCATCACGACACAGGTATCGAGACAAAGATTCGCCATCCTCTTCACGTTCTCGTGATCGATCTCATAAATCCTATAGTCGTAATCCAAATCCAAGGGATGGGAAATCAACAAATGATCTACAGGATTCTGGTAAATTACTCTTTGTAAAATTTAACGTTTTATACTTAACATTGAATTTAATCTTGCAGTTGATGGGAAACGTAAAGCAGCTGATATTGTTGTGGTTGATTTAACTGACGAAGCACTTGCCGATAAGACTCAAGAAGAAATCGACATGCTTAGAATCATGGGATTTTGTGGATTTGACACTACCAAAAACAAAAAGGTGGAAGGTAATGTCGAAGGTGCTGTTCATCAAGTTGTACAAAGAAAATATCGTCAATATATGAACAGAAAAGGAGGGTTTAATAGGCCACTTGACTATGTTAACTAAGGTTTTAGGTTTTTATATTTGATACTTCTAATCTCATCATTATTATAACATTAACTTAAGACTTGTACTTTTGTTTATTGGTGTATCGTAGTTGATAAAAATCCTTAGAATTAAATGTTCCGATTCTGAGTATACTTTGACAATTTAGCGTTAATGTCAATTTTGTGTTGAATTTACAGTGATAATGCAGTAGCAGTCAGTCAAGTGTTTTCAGCTAACTCATATTGCCTAATTGTTAGTTCAGTTGGATGGTATTGACCCAACGAAGGATTCCCCCAGTGTAGAATCGGCATTGTAGTTCTCCACTCCAAGTACTTGATAACCACTTCAATCTGGAAAAATAGTCTTAGTCTAGAAAATTATTTATGTAAAATCCAATACATTGCTTACATAACGGTAACCACTAATAGCTGGATCCGTGATTCGAAGACCCAACCTTTCGTATACTTTACGATTTTGTTCCTTGACATACAAGGATAGTCTATCCATACACTGTAAATTAACATACAAAGTCAAGATATTCAACTATAAAACTAATTATTTTTTAGACAATACTCTTTTGTAAATCGATGGCCGACAGAAAGTGATTAAGTAGCATGTTAAGCAATACGTCAAGTTTTCACGAACATTGGGCCAACCGAGTTTTTCAGCATCATGGCATATCTTGTTAATCTCGCCTATTGTAGTTTTCCAAACATTCTCCTCGACGTGCTACACAAGACGGAATGTTTTAATTGGTAATCTTTGATATATTTAGAAGATTACCCTACCATATTATCTTTAAGGATTGGAGGGATCTTCTCACAAAACTTCATTATTCCTTCACTGTAGTCACGATAAATAAGAACTCGTGAAAACGGAGAGATTCCAGTAGTGTCAGGTTCATATGGAATTTCATCAAAATATGAAAAATTATATCGCTTAGTTTCACCTGGTCCACAGTCATTGTTTCTTTCGACTTCTTCCTTTGCTTCTTCAATATTAGAACAACTACCCTTTTTTTTATTACTGTGTGGAAGCTGTACATACTCCAGGATAGATTTCGAGGTTCCTGCCATTTTGTTTTATAATTTTGATTTTGGAAATTAAAGATGTTTGTAATTGTTTATAATTAATTCTATACGCTGTCACGGTAGATGACAAATTTTTTAAACTTTCAATTCTTTAATTTGTTGAAACATTGTTGTATTACAATTTAATTTAATTTGTATATCTTGATGAAATAATTAAAATGTTGAGTTTATTAATAATGGTATGTGTGGGAATTTTATTGAAACGCTATCATATAAAAATAATTAATTATAAAATTTAATTTAAAGTAGAAGTAATATTTGATGAACTAGGATAAACATAATTGGAATAATCAAATAGATAATTTCCATAAGTTATGTTGAGAAGAAATAGAACGGTAACACAAGAAAAATTTAGAAATACCCCAGTTTTTACCATATCTGAAATTTAATATTTTACTAATTGACCTTTACTCAAATTAAAACTT
Organism: Friesea truncata; assembly: GCA_034699725.1. Classification (NCBI taxonomy): domain Eukaryota; kingdom Metazoa; phylum Arthropoda; class Collembola; order Poduromorpha; family Neanuridae; genus Friesea; species Friesea truncata. Next base: position 577 of record JAQGCN010000117.1, on the reverse strand, counting down.
TAGTAAATCAACTTACCTAAAATCTTCATGTTCTTTCCAGCACCAAAAACTATTGCATTTGGAGGAGTGGCAACTGTAAATATAATTTAATAAAATATTAACATTAACAAACACATTAAAAAGTAACAAATTACCAGGTAGCATAAAAGCGTAGGAACATGTCACTGTAGCTGGTAATGTTAAGTATAGAGGATGAATATTGAGATTTTTAGACTAAAAAGTTAAAAAATTATTATTTAAAATTACATTCAACTAAAATAATAATATAAACTTACAAGTGACAGTAAAATAGGAATAATAACGTTTGCGCATGCTGTATTAGAAGCAATCTCAGTTATAAAGGCTGTGAGCACCATTACGAGTATTAAAATTAATTTTTCATCTAAATTTTCTAATCCATTTAGTTGGTTTCCGATCCAAATTGAAAGACCAGACTCTTCAGCAGCACCCGAAAGTGCAAACCCACCCCCTAGGAGTTACAAATAGTAATTGTATTGATATACCGTAAAATTCCATTTAAACGCGCAGTTCCTCATAAACGCGCAGTTCCTAATAAACGCTCAGGGGTCAGAGCTCA